>JANTPZ010094452.1:0-13245 GCA_025593235.1 Vachellia pachyceras
CTTGTGATGCGCATAAGGATAGCATACAAGGTAGATGGCCAGGCTAAGCTGGAGGAGGGACAGATCAGTAATTTCCCCCGTGGTTTATGAGGCAAACTGGCAGTGATGTTTATGGAGATCCACAAGGCCTTTGACTTTTTCAGCATTTGATCCTCACTGGTGCGTTTTACGTTCTTTCTTCCAACGAGGGAAGTATGGCTTGAGCAACAGGGACCACATTGGGCCTCATTTTTCAAGTATGTTTGATGGCTTGGTGGGCTTCACATATTTGCCACCCCTTATTTACTTTTTTTGGGCCTTCCTCCTTCCTTAGGTGATTTGTGTACATTAGTACAGTTTGGTCCTATATGAAAGTGGAAAAATCAAAATTTTGCATTTTGGGGCACAGAGAGTTCATCATGTGTCACGTTGAGAACTTGTGCTTTGCACTATTTTCTCTCTCTATGGTCATCATGCCGTCTGAGGTTATAGCGTTGTTAAATGCAAAGGAACTAGAAGAAGACTGATATAATTATTATATTTGATTTGATTTGTTGTAACATTTTTCTCATCGAGATTAGCAAAATGTAATCTCGTTACGTGACCTGGTTTCTTGTTCGATTTGTGACAGTAGACAGTACCCCCCCTCCCCCAAATCGTTTCAAAATTGACCATTCATCTAAACCTGAGGATTTCCATAGTATCTTAAAAATGGAAGAATGTGTATAGTTGAGGCATTCGGCAATATTATAGGATAGTTCTATGCAGAATTTGAGGATAATGTTTCCATTAGTATATTTAATTTAAGATTATTATTTTGCTAAGGAACTTGGAAATTTAGAAGAAATAAAAAATAGAAAATGATCTGTGTTACCAACATTCAATAAAACATGTTGAACTGAGTGTTAAGATATAGGTGATGCGTTTAGGGGCATGGATTAGGTTCAGTCAGATGGTATCGTGAAGTTAAAGGAGACTCGTGGCCTAATGTTTGCTTTGGGTTAAAGAAACAGATGCAGGCCTACCAATGCCTAAACCGGATGCATACCCTGGACTCTAGACCTATCAATAGGTTAGTTTAGTTTTTTTTTTCTTCGTAAATATATTACAACATATGTTATTGCAAGATAGAAATAAAAATTAAAAAGAATTGTATATGCATTTGAATTCACTGACATCATTATCTTTTACTATATTACTTTACAATACCGTTAGGGTGAAGAATTCAAAATCGACCTGTATTTTAAATCGGTTCCGCTTGCTATCTCATTGTCCTGTACCTACAAACATCACAGTTTAGGAGAACCACATGCGGGGCCTTAAATTCCATTAAAAATTGTAGAGATCCAATGTGAACAGTAGTAACATAAGCATTCGGTATGAGAGCGTAATGTTATGAGCTGGCAGGCTGCTTAGCTTTAGGTTGTAACAAGAGGATTGGAGTTGTTGAGTTATATGTTAGGCTATCAGAAAGATTACTGACATATAAAGTCTCATTATTAAACAGCAATGCTGAGTTAATACCTTACAAAATTAGTGCTGTCATCCAACTCTAAACCTCTCAACTGCCCCCTTTAATTTATGGTTAACCACCTCTTTGGTCTTAATCATAGCTGTGAGAGAGACGCCCTTCATTAGTTTGTATTTTGACTTTATCCTCTCTCTCTCTCTCTCTCTCAAAATAAAATTTTATATATGATACAAATATATAAAAAGTTGTATTATTAAGTTATATTAACTTCTCACCGTTTAAAGTTTGAATTTTCGGAGATGTGTCCCACATTTAGTACATGATAATATATCAAATAAGATTGCCTTCAATAGATAAGAAAATATCTAAAATACATCTTCCACATTCCAGTTACTATATAATAATGCTTGAGTGAAGATTTTTCCCCATGTATTTGAATGTCTTGCATTCTATACTCTTTATTTTTTATTCGTCATTTTTCTTTTGGAATAATATCTCATCATTTCTACCGTGAATGCTACTAAAAAGTTAATTACACACAGCCAACAAGCCTGTAAACTAATAAATAGCTGAAGTTTAACATACGTTTTTAGATATCTGTTGACTTGATTAAAAAGAAAAAGGAGTTGGTAATACACATTTTAGAGATTAAACAATAATATATATTAGGGAAAAAAACAAACAATAGAGTTTGCATCTTGTGCATGTAAGATAGCCAACTACCTGCTGTAATAATAAACATAGATTATCTTTAGGAATCATGGATCCTAAGCTTTGTGTGTCTTTTTTTTTTTTTTGGTGAGAAGCTTTGTGTGTCTTTTTGCAGAGAAGCATTGGGTGTTGACAGCAAAGTTGTGGGGTGGCTCCTTCACACTTGAATGATGACAAACTCATCAACCTTCTCATTTTCCACCCTCAGGCCCCTCCTCCTGCTTCCATTCTCACTTCACATCAATTTCTTCACTTTGATGTAATTCCCACATTATTCACAATAAAACTAATGTTAATTTTATCCATATACTTAATTCTTAAATGTGGCTCTTTTTATTTCTCGCTCCCTCAAAATTGCATTAATTAAGGGTAAAATTAAAATTTTCAATTAATTTAAAACATGTTTAATGAGTTAATTATCATTCCTCCTGCTTAAAAGTGCTGTATAATAAAGATTAAATGGAGTATATTTTATATATTTGCTCACTTTGATCCTTTCTTTTCAAGCTCTGTTGATGTATTACAGGCAACTACGCCTTCAATAGTGATACATTGTTATTTACCAGTTTGGCAGCAAAACAGAGAGCGATACTTTGACCATGAGGAAATAATGAACTTCATTTCCAAATTCTTGTGGTAGCCTTATTTCTCTCATGTTCTATCATGTATAGTAAAACAGAGCTTTTCAAAGAGAAATGAGGTAATGCAATAATAATGAGATTTAGAGCACTCTCACAGGACCCCGCCATCCACCAGCTGATTCATCATCATCACGCCAAGACAGACCTAAGTCCTCATCAGAAAACTACCACACCCCACTCTTAAACCTTCTCGTTTTCTAGATACCCAAACGCTATCCCGTCAATAAAGGAAAAGACCGATTCAACACAGAGAGAGAGAGAGAGAGAGAGTCATAAGCAAGAAAGGAGAAGGAATGGTAGGGACTGAGATCGGAGTATGGAATCCCTCATTGTTTCTTTTACTTTTCTTCTTTTTTGCCTGAAAGTGGGAAAAAGCCAACCTCCACGGAATTCCCAAGCATCCAAAAAAACAAAAAGCATCCCTGATTTGACTTCACTTTAATCTTTGTACTCATTAGTCATTACTCAGAAGTTGCAAATGGAAACCACTTTGTTCACTAAAACAAGTCTCACATGGCGTCAAGGCACCCACCTTCTTTAGTTGCTAAGCTCAAAAAATAATCTTAGGGCAAAACTAAACTTCTACTTTTTCTCTTTTTTGCTTATAGCTTCTGCAAAGTATATCTTTCCCAGAAATACATGTGATAAGAAAGAGCGGAACAGGTTCTGATTCTGGTCACATTGCAGAAATGATCAAATAACAGAAATTATACCGTAAAGCTACAAACTAAGCTATACTGGGGTTTATTTAGAACAACATTTTCAAAAGTTAAACACATGTTCAACAGTGTTTTTCTGCAAAACGAGATAATCTCCCTCACATATTTATCTCGGCTTGCGTAAAAGTACTTCTCTACCGCGTTCCCAAACGAGCCCACTTTTTGTTTTTAGAGAATGCTTTGCCTGACTGACACTTCAGCATAATTCTCACTCAAAGGTTACAACTCAATGTTTTAAGCACTGATCATGATCAACAAGGCTTTTATCAAGACACCAGTAAAGAAATATAACTAAAATATGGGATGAAACCGGAGCTCAACGAATAGATTTATTGATATATAAGTGATCAAAATACAAACTACTGAGCAGTAACTTCATGTACCTCTAGTTCTATTCATCCAAGGCAAATTTGCAGTGTCATTAGTAGAATTTCCCATACGGGTTACTGAAGAACTTGGTAATTTATCCTTCTTAGACCATAACCAGATCTTGGAAACAGAAAAGCTTTCCCCTTTCCTCGCAATATTGTTGAGTTTTTTGCCCTCAAAGTCAGAATCAGCTGAAGGATTATTCCCAATTTGAGCTACTCGCACTTTCAACTGTCTCATACTGCCACTACTCATATCACCCCTATTGGGGCATAAAGCTACTCTTAAGTCGGAATCAGCGACCACATACTGGAAAGACCCCATTGAATAGCATCTCCTTGCATCCAAATTACTACTACTACTAGCACTGCTCTCTCCTTCACATTTTTCTACTCCTTGTCTTGTATTTGAGCTTCTAAATTTCCCAAGTCTCACGGAGAACACCCTTCTTCCGCTCATAATGTGATTTTCTGCATGTTTCTGGATAGAAGCAGCATCAACTCCAACAGTGCCTGCTGAAACCCCATCTTCTTCCCTTGGATCTTCAAAGTTAAAAACTGGGTTTTCAAAGGGAAATCCTGGTGTGTACAGAGTCCCTCTACAGAGAGGACAAGTTGAATTAGACAACAACCACGTGTCTATACAGTCAATGTGAAAAGCATGGTTGCACATGGGCAGCAACCTCAACTTGTCATGATCTGAGAATTCACAGAGGCAAACAGCACAATCAAATGGCTCTTTCAAGCCTATTATCTCCTTATAGAAGAAGACTGGAAGAGCATCTATGAAAGCCTGATCCAGACCTGAATCATGAAGATGAAACAGCTGCTGTAACTGCCTCTGGTAAGCATCTGATTCAGACATATCTGGGTATCTGTTGGATTGAGAAATTGATGAAGAAGACCTATGCTTCATGAGAAATCTAACAAGCAAGTGAAGGAGACCCGAAATGAAAAACACAATAGCTATAACAACTATGATGAAAAGAACTGCAGGGCTTATTTTGTTCCCAGATGAGGAAACTGGAGGTGGGCTTATTTGCTTTTGGAAGTTAGAAATGTAAGGCAATGGAGGATGAGATGAAGGAGATGGAGAGAGAACAGGCCGGCCGGCCATGTCACCATTATTCTGCAGAATTTGAGAGTGAACCCAAGACATCGCAGAATATGGCATGCAAATTAAACCCTGTCACTTTTGAATTTTAAAGCAGAGCCTCAGCCATCTTGCCTCATTTGGGAATCACCCCAACCCCCACACATTATGTGATACAAGCAGTACCCACATTATTTCAAGAACCACAGAGAAACTTAAAGGATGATTTCACAGAAAAGAAATATCCAATTAGAGCAAAAAATCCTCTCTTTCAGTATGATGGAGCTCAAGATTCAAGTGAAACAAAATAGGGTTTAAAGGAAGCGGACGGGCAAAACAAAAAATAAAAAAAGGAAGTGGGGGTTTCAGAAACGTCAAGGTTGAGGTTGACCTACCTCAATTTGATGAAATCATGGGTACTGATAAGGTATTGGCTGAACCCACCTGGGAATGGGATAGTCCTCTCTGTGTATTAGCGCTTTCTGTGAAAGAAACCCTAAACAGTCAAGTTTATGGATTTTTCTCCAATACTTTCTTTGTAAATGAACTGAAAAGTGAAGAAGAGAGCCCCAGGCAAAAGCGTAAAGCTTCCAAAATCCAAGATCGTAGGTCCCTCTAAACCGAGGAGAAGCAACTTGTCAAGTGCAGTGCAAATCACAAATAAAGACCCAAATTTTGAAACTCCAAATTTAAGAATTAAAATTGCTTTTTTAGTTTAAAAAAATTGATATTTTGAATATAATGCTATTGTTGTGAAAATGATAATGGCAAAATTTTCATTTTGACAGGATTAAGCTTGTCCTAAACCTTACCACGTGTCACTTTTTGTTAATTAAGGGAGACTGATCTTACATCCTGTCTTTTTTTTGCCTTCCAAGATGTTCTTTTGCTTTTGTCATATCTTTTGTTTTATTTAAAAATTAAAAAAATTATGAGCAAGTAAAGTTGTTGAATCATAGGAAGAATCCCACCAAAACTAAATTGAGTTGTTTATTTTTTTTTCTCTTCTCAATAAAAGTTGTATTGTGTTAGTTCCAAGAATTTTCCCATGTTCCATCAATTCAGATTTTGGTATGGAAAAAAAAGTAGAAAGAGTCGTCTTAGTTTGAAAATTTTAAACGCCAAAAAGGTTAATTGAATTACTGACTATTAACCTAATCACCGACATTTCAATAGTTAAACATACCCGTGGTTGTCTTGTCGTTGCGGACTTAGCGATGATGTTAGCATTATACTATTATTAATAATGATCTTAATATAATCTTTTTATTCATAAAATTCAAACTATCCATAACTTTCACTGCCAAGCTGTTCCAGCTAAGAACTTTTTTTAATTAATATTATAATTTAGAAGGAAAAAACATGAGTTAGTTATGGTTGGACTAGCTTGACATATAGAGTGTATGTTTGGGAACTCCGTTGGGAAAATGGATTTTGCAGATTTCAAGACATTTTGGAAATTTCAAGATGGTTTTACAGATTTTTAGATGGTTGTTATAGATTTCGAGATGGTTTTTACAGATTTCAAGATGGTTTTGTCTTGACTTACGTGCACCGTTTGGGAAAATGGCTTCCCAAACAGGCACAGAAGCGATAGACAGAGAGAACTGAGAACCTCTTTGAAATTAATTGGTTGTGTCTCTGTGAACAGTAATACAGTTAATTATATGTTATAATAATGAAAATATTAAGGCCTTTCTGAAAATATTGGAGGCAATACATAGAGACAGAGGGATGGCTCCAATAAAAAAGCCAAAATGTCAGACCCCATTAAGGCGCAAGGTTTTTTTTAAGAGAAACTGAAAAAAATGAAACAGATTGTTTTGTCAACAGAAAGTTTAGATTCGCTCGGCACCAATCCCCCACAAAGGTTAAGGCACAGCCACATGGCTCTTTGAACACTTACAAGGGACTTACGAGATTGTCTACCAAAGGAGACCTCACAATCACAGAGGGAATCGAACTCATCTCCTAATAGGAGTTGAGCCCGTTCCTTACTATCTGTGCCAACTCTCATTGGCAATGAACGAAATTGTTGAATCAAGGCCCAAACACTATCAATTGGGCTTAGAAATGTGAAATGGGCCTATACGAAAGCCCGTGCTAATAATAAGTAAAAGACTAAATCACTGAATGTATTGCCCAGTCGAAGGATCTTGAAGAAGCCCACAGAGGCCCACTCTCCCTTCCCTTTTTAGTTCTTTCTTTTCTTCTACACATGCAAGTGTTTCCTCAGCTTTATCAGGTAAGTGACAACTACCAAGGGAGAGTTTGATATAGTTAACCTCTGTAGTATAACGAATCAAAATTTAAATTCATATTAGTAAGTACCCTTATCTAGGATTCGATCGTAACTCGAATACAATTACCTCCGATGAAATGATATCTGTACTTGGAAAAAAAAGACAAACGACAATTGAATTCTTGTTGGGCCAGAGAAAATCGAACTGCCTTTTAGTTGTATTGTTGCCATGGGTAGAGTGTGCTTTTTATATATCTGCATATGTGATGAAATTACTAAATCCTACAATTTTTTAGGGCCATAGAAATTACTGAATCCTTCAGAGATTTGGTTGCGGATCTGCCTCTCGTTCCAAAGGCTAATGGATAATTTGAAGAAGGGCACTAGAAAACTACAGGAAACAAAATTAGTGAAAACTTGTATGCATATATATATATACATGGCTCGGATTGCGTTCTAATTCAACCACGTATACGTCCGATTAATTTTCTTTTAACCAACAACAAAGTAATACCTTTGACAAAGAATATTAAAAAGTATAAAGTAACGACTAATGACTAGGAAATGAACAAACCAAATTAAAAGACGCAATAATGATACTTCCTTATGGAAGACGAAAATACTGTGTAATGAGTAGTTTTGAAAATTTGAATCATCCAGATTTGGTGGCGCTATGGAAGTTTACTGTGAAGTTAACATTGGAAAGAGAAAATGGAAGTCTTTGTAAATTAAAAAAAATTAAGAACAAGTCCATAAAATCAAAACTAAGAGAATTGCAAAGGAAAACGTTACCCAGGTTAGTAACAAAATGGCTAGTATGAGTTGAAATTCCACTGTAGACGTGAATATTTCGTAGATAAGTGATTTGTAAGTACATTTATAAATATTTTCTGAATTTAACCTCATAAAGGTATACTCAAACCTTGATGAACCACCATAATCCAACTCACTTAGACTTTTGTTTACCATGTACCAATAAAATGAAAATGAAAGATGGGAGAATCGATATCGAGGTTATATATGACAACGTACGGGAGATGTTTATGAGGCTCGTGATTTGCTTCATTGCTTGTAATGGGTCGATGACTGTGAAGTTATTGTCTTGTACTTTTTTTACTTAATTGCTACTCATGATTTAGTCTTTGACAATTTTTTATTCTATTAATACTAAATAGTATATTTGAAGCTGAATTCAATAACTGAAAAATTCTCCCATGCATGTCTCGATTTGCATATGCAGATAATCAGTTAATATATCTTAAGAGGGTTTAATTTGTTAGGCCAAATTAATTTAAAGATCGAAATATTTTTAATGCAAAATAATAACAGAATGGTAAATTTGTAACTTGTTAATGAGTAATGATAAGTATTTGCTATGGATCTTATACTTTTACATCATCTTTTGTCCTCACATTTTTATATTAATTCAACACCATAAATGGACCTAAACTTATTATAGATTTATGAGCTAAGAATTTATTGCTGGGAACTGATTAATACCCTTCCAACATGTTTTAATCAAATCAAGAAAAAAAATTAAACATGTTAACTTTATCTTAAAATTTATCAGCTTTTCCATTTTACCCGTATTTAATTACAGTACACCATATGAAAACAAAGTTTACACAGTAATCAATGAATAAAAAAATTGTATGAAAATTTTTACGGCATAGCTTATAAATAGAACTAAAATTTTTTTTCATTCGCTACCTTATATATAAGACCAAATGAACATCAATTTATCGAAAATGGTGACACTTGATGATTGATTAATCTTAAACAGTGCGAATTAATTAGGGGCCCCATGATTAGATTAATTAATGTTTGATTCGACCACTAGTTGTTGGTTCAAGGTTGGCAGAGTGGTTGAACTCTTGTGTTTTTGTCCCAGAGCTCATATCAGTTTTGTCCAATTGTGAAAAATAATAATAGCAATTTTGAATTTTAATTAACCTATCTGCAGATGGAACATATTCGGCACTATCTGTTATATTTCTTGCTTCAATTTTAATGATCCCCAGTTAATTAATAAAGAAACAATATATTAGCTAGAAGTATATGATCTTGATATGATATGCAATACACTGCAGGATACTGTGATCACCAATTGTTTAATTAATTAATTAATTACGAGCTTGAAGCCTACCTAGTAGCAGACTAGCAGGCTAACACTAGGTCTAAAGTTAATTAAGACTTACTGTTGAATATTCTTGTGATTCCATTCTATTACTTGTCGATCGACATCCTACATTTAATGATTGAAACACACAAACACACATACTTTTATAAAGAAAATTTCATACAATCAAACCAAGTCATAACTAGTAACAAATGGAAGGTCACGTATATACATTACTTGAAGTAACTTATATTAAGGATTGGTTTGAGTGTAGTGGCTAGGGATAAGTGTTTTCGACAATTGTATATATGTATAGTTATTGATCATCATATATATAAGTTTCCGTAGGAGGGATATATATATATATATATATCTAAACACTACTCTATACATCATTTGTAAAGTCAAATGATGATTAATGAAGAATTTACAATCAATTGACTTTGACATATAGATGAGTTTGATGCCGTGTTTGGGTAAAGTGCAGAATAGTGTGTGTGTGTGTGTGTGTGTGTAGCAGCTAAAAGACGGGACAAAAAGGTAGCTAGAGATGAAGCGAATCAATAATAATAATAATAATATGTATTGTTTTGTTAAGGGGTTCGTGTTTAGATACTGAACCTGTGTTGACTGGTAATTAAGCAAAAATGGATCCCCTAGCTAGCCTCCCCCATTATGTCATAGCTTCATTATAACTGCCCTCTTTAGCTAAACATTAAAAACTAACTTTTATGGTCAAGTCCAATAAAATGGGCAAATTTCAGTGGATAAATATTCAAATTGATATTAGAAGAGATGCCTTAAACAAGATAACTTATAGAAGAAAGGATAGTTGTGCAAACAACTTCTATATCCATGAACTAACTATATGCATATGCTAGAGACTTGTTCAATTGAAGCTCTCGATCTGCGATGTGCATATTTGGTAATGTTATAAAATCTAGTACTAATATATTGTGCCTGTTTGGGAAGCCATTTTCCCAAACGATGCACGTAAATCTAGACAAAACCATCTTGAAATCTGTAAAAACCATCTCGAAATCCATAAAAACCATCTTGAAATCCGTAAAACCGTCTCGAAATTCCTAAAATGCCTTAAAATCTGCAAAATCCATTTTCCCAACGGAGTTCCCAAACAAGCACAATTATTGTTACTTTTAAAATTAACCTAGGCTAAGGGCAATTAAAAATCCAAAAAGGGGTGTTGACTCTATACGTACGGCTTATTTGAGGGAAAAAAGATGTAATTAATTATATGGGGAGGATATAATTAAGGGCTAGTACAGATTAAATATAAGATCTCAAGTTTCATTCAGTGTGAATGTAAAGTACACGTTTGAGAAAGCTCTCAACAATTTAAAGTCCAACAAGAATCTGAATAACTGATAACCATGCTAAGAAGAAAAGTGATGCAGCTTTTGCTTGTTATGATAAACGAAGATATTACCTGCAACTCTTCTTGTCATTATTAAATTCAAATTCGTACGGCAAAATAAATACCGAATATATATATATATATATATATCCATATTAAGAACGAAGTGTTTCCTCTATAGAAAGCTTACAGAGATACATATGGAAAAAAGAGACGAGTTGCACTAGGATTGCCAAATGAACAATACATGATGATGATGATGATGGTAGCAACCACGCTATATACTTATTTTGGCTCGAATATCTTGGAAAGAGCCTTCAACAAATTCACCTGCACTCTGAGCTGCAAGATGTGTTCTGCCGTCCTGAGAAACAATCGGTCGGCCTTCAGCTGGCTGCCGCCCGGAATCAGCTGCCGCAACTTCTTTATCTTCCTGTCGACGGAGACGGCGGTGGAACGACGACTCCGGTTGGCTTCCAGCCTCCTCCTTCTCCACTTCGCTTTAGATACATCTCTGGAACCCATGGATCTGGATCCAGTTAGCCAGATGAAGCTCTGTACGTAGCTTGAAAGAAGCAATAATGCGTAGGAAAGAGAGAACTATGAGAGGAGAGAACAAGGGAAGAAGAAGGTGGAAGCTGTATGGAGGAAATGAGAAGTGAGAGGGCTATAAATGATATGATGAGGAAGACCAAGTTGGGGAGTTATTGAGTTATTGGTGTGGCCATGTGAGCCGAGCCACAATTTTTCCTCCCCCCCCTATTTCCTTGGCTTTTGGATTTATTTATTCTTAACCACAATAAAATATATCTTCTACAAAACGTACGCACTGGGATTTTCATCTCCATAAATAATCATACATCAATTGATCTTAATTATCCTGTTATCAACGCTTTCCATTAAAACAAGACTCCTGTAGCGACGTACTGTGGTGTTGCTGATAATTTGATTATAATATGATTGATATACGTATATAACATTTACAACATTATATATATAGTTGATCCCTCAAGCTTTTGTTAAGCTGTTAAATTATAGACTTGTTTACGTTCATTTTTGTTTATATTAAGAAAGTTTGAATAATATAATGTGTCCGTTTGGGAACGCGATATAGAAGTACTTTTACGTAAACCGAGATAAATATGTGGAGGAGATTATCTCGTTTTACGGAAAAACACTGTTAAATATGCGTTTAGCTTTTAGAAACGTTATTCCAAACAAACCCAACCTATGTTGTATATCTCACTCCATCTTTATCATTTGAGGACAGATAAAATAAAAGTTACAAAACGTATGTTTATTATTACTACTATTACTGTAATTATTTGGGTTTCATGTTAAAATAGCGTTCCATACAAATTGAAATAAAACTTCTCTCGTATACTTACCTCGACTTACGTAAAATTACTCTCAATGTATTATTTCCAAAGATGATCGTTAAAAAAAATACGGAAGAGGAGGTTATCTCACGTATGGTTGTCTGTCGTATTGTACAAGAAGGGGAGAGGGTGGGGGTCCGGTCATGTGGGGCCCATGAGCACGTGTCAGGTTGCTTCCTGGCGATACTTCCTTTCTGTTTACAGCCGTGCGTGTACTGGTGATCCTCGAATGGCGATGCCACACGTGTCGAGTCTTCATTATGAATGACATGTAGCATTGCGATCCGTTGCGTGAGGGTGCACGGTAACGGAAGATTGAAGTGATGTGGCGGGCAATGGTGGGGGGCCCACAGGAGGAACAGTGGGGGTTGGCACGTGCGGGGGTTTTGGGATGGTGAGTGAGGTCCAACCAGGTTCCAGGAGAGGGGTGAGCTGCATCCACGGTGCGTGATGTGATGAGATTTCAAAAATCTGAAAGCTGAGGGGGGGCTACCTTCACAGCTTTTGAATTTGACCCCCCCTTTGAGTCTACTGCCTATTATTATCATTATTATTTATTAACCTTTAATTAGCTGGCATAATTGGATATATTTATCCTCACATTTGTTTCCTTTCCCCTCTTCTCCCAAAATTCGTAAACCCATTTATTCTAATGGATTCCGAAACATACATAAAATGACATGTCAAAATAAAATTCTTAATTAGACGGCGGTGGATTAAAAATTAAATGTTAGTTTGTGCCCCTGTTATTAGAGCGGGAGGGATTGTATTGCTCCAATTTAACTATAGGGAACGTATATAAAATTACACCTTTAAAGTGTTGATATTACCTTTGAAAATAGTCTATGATGCTGGATACATATTTATATGTTGCTAAAAATGACTAATATTTTTCACCAAAAAAAATGACTAATATTTTTAAAATGAAATCAATACTTAGTGGCTAACAATAAAAGCCATTCTATTTTTGTAAGAAATTTCTTAATTTTAATGAGAATTCGTGTAATAGAAATTATTAATCCTTTCTTTCACCAGAGGATCACAATTGACGCTATGCAGAAATATATAAGAAAGCTACAGCTTGGAAAATATCATGTGTATATTATTACTAACTAGGTTGCTTTGTATATAAATTGAGTGTTAAACTC
>JANTPZ010094453.1:0-14442 GCA_025593235.1 Vachellia pachyceras
GCCTCAAAGATACCCAGACAACTTTGGCCATTCATCTGCATCTTCATCCAACAAATTAGATAGTGTCCGTTTGGGAAAGAGAAGTACTTTACGCAAACCGAGTTAAATATATGGAGGAGATTATCTCATTTTACGGAAAAACACTGTTGAACGTGTTTTTTGAGAGTAAATAAACTTTTCCAAACAATCACAGAGCCTAAAAAGATGCCCAGACAACCACTTCAACGATGACCCTAGAGAAGCCTGTGACTTGGGAAAGGACTAAAGTCAGGGAATCAGATGCTTTTCGTGGAGATTGGATAGAAAAGATAAGAAATCTTCACTATTCACAAAAAAGGATTGACGATGTGCATAAAAAATAACTGTAGCAAAGTCACTGTAACTCTAGTGAATTTTGTGAATTTACTGTGCATAAAAGGGTAATTTGAGACCATGATCAAGCATTCGAAATTTTAGAGTCTTAAAGGGAAAGAGATTTTCTAGATTTCCCTCTGTAAGCCTTCTTTCGTTTTCCCTTCAAAATTTTTGTTTTCCTGTGACTGAATAAAATAGTGATAATTTTATTTCTACTCATGTTTGTTAAAGTTCTCATCTGCATCCTGCATCTATATGCATTAATGACTTCATGTCGATCCTTGCTTCCTTTCTCTTCTATTCTTCTCTTCCCCTTCGTTCCCCTCAGGTCACTCTCGAACCCCTTGGTATCATAGCCAGTGGGGAAGTAAGGATGTATTAGATGAAATAAAGACTCAGATTTACTTATGAGATTGATATTAATATTACCTGGTAAGTATGCTCTATGGTTGCAACTTCGTCTGATCTTTCATATCAGAAACATGTTGATACAAAATCACTTATATGCTCAGTAATTTTTATTATGATAGTACATATGGTAAGTATTCTCTAGTTGGGGCAAGTTATGAATGAAGAATTGCGGGCCTTGGAGAAAATGCAGACTTGGGATCTTGTTGATCTTCCCCTTGGTAAGACTCTAGTTGGGGGTGCGTGCAGATACATTTATAAGAATAAGACTTGCTTGGATTGCTTTCTCAAGTAGTGAAAGGCATATTTGGTGGCCGAAGGATTCACTTAGGAGTACAGTAGTATTGATTATGAGGAGATTCACTTAGGATTGCCTTCTTGCTATTGCTGATGTTAGGCACGAGAATCTTCACTAAATGGATGTAAATAATGCCTTATTGAATGGTGATTTGGAAGAATAAGTTTATACGAAAATCTAGGTATCCTAATCTACAAGATAAAGTTGGTCATCTTCATCGAGCCCTCTACCACTGAGGTTAGCTGGCTACGATGATTGCTTGATAATTTAGGAGCAGCTTTTAAGATTTCAAAAAAATGTTACGAAAAATCCATCGCTTAATAGCTATTTTCCATCAGAAAATTCCCATTTAGCAACGAAAAATATTAGCGACCTTTATTTTAACGACAGAAAATAGTCATTTTGGTAGTGTGCTCACAATGATATATTCTATGAGTGACCAGAATATATTGAGATTGATTGTCATTTCACCGAACAAAATATTGTTCAAGGCACTATTAGACTTGCCTCCAATCGAATGAAACACCAACCGACTGATTTATATACTAACTCGTTTAATTCTTGTCGTTTCTAATTTTTAGTAGACAAGCAAGTTACTTCCCATCAAGTCTTGAGTTTGTGAGAGGCTATTGATACGTTTTAGTATTATTGATATGATTTTATTATAGTTTGATTTAGGATTTATTAAACTATATATCTCCATTTATATATTGACGTAGTTATCTCATTTCAATACACAATACAGTACAATATTTGAGATGGGGGCTTCTGTCTTTGTCACAAAATTGAGTTTTTAAAATATCATCGTTTAATTATAAATTAATATAAGAATGACAAATGGATTTAAAAAATTGATATGATAAATATAAAAATTTATTGTAAATATGATTATATTTATGTGTGTGAGTGTGTGTGCGGGTGGTTATGGCTTGTTATATATGAAGAGAAGGGAACGGAGGAAAGCGTGTGTGATTACTGACGACTTTTCAGGTTTTGAATCAAGTCAGCGGAAAACGCCCCGAAAGTGCCTGCATACTTGTATGATGGGAGATTTACAATGAAACCTAAAGTAAGGGAATGTGATATAAAATGATCCTAATAAATTATAAATGGTAACTGATTTATTTATAAATTAGGGTTCTTGACTTGCCTTTAACAAACTCTTGAGATCATTTTGTAATAAATTCCTTTACTTGGGACCTTTGGATAATTATCTCTGTTATTATTCATATTGGCCGACAACCTCAACTTAATTGATTTTAAATAAATAATGACATGCAATTTCCATGTCGAAATTACAAGAAAAATGCATAAAATGTAATATATATATATATATATATGATAAGTTATAATGATTATTAAACAATTTTAAAACTCGACTAGAAAAAAAAATTATCCTGAAGGATTAAAATCACTACATACATATTGCTTAGATCAGCCTAATGTTGTAAAAGCACGCTCACGTAGATTGAGATAAAACTCTTTTCACATATTTTTTTAGATAGTAAGTCGCGCTGAAAAAAGTATGCACCGCCAATACAAAAAGTATCTCCATGAACAATTTAATTATTAAAAAGGTCTTTTTAATATATAAGTTCAGAATGAGTATAATTCAATACAATGATTGAAAATGGATCTGGCTTTATAATTTATTTATTGATTACGCGTGCCTTTTAGAGGAGACAGGGCAGCATACAACATCCGTTCATAAAACGTGGAGAGAATTTCATATTTCATATCTCGTCTTCGATGTGGGTAAATGCCTCTACTAAAATTTTTTAATTATATATAAATAACTATTAGATTTTTACTTTACACCAAATGATATTTGATATTTGAACCCACTTAAATTATTTATATTAGTAAACTTGTTTTTATTTGCTTGAAAATAAAAAGTTACCCCCACTGCTCTAAGGTCTTTACTCCGCCACTGTCTGGTAGCATATGCTATCTACGTTATATTTTATGGACATAAAAAAAGGTAAAATCATCAAAAAAAAACCTTCAAAATATCAAACATCCAAATCAAAGTGTATATTTAGATTAACGATAAAAACTATTTTTTAATATGATTTACAATTTACGAGGTAATTAAGTATATTAAGAGTTGTGTTTCAACCTTGTGAACGTGGTTTCTGGATGCTATTGTATCCATGCCTAAAAACTCCAATAAATCCAATGGTACTACAATAATGAAATTTGGGTCATATAATTTAATAAAAATCGATACAACTTTCTCCTTGAAGGATTAAAATCAAAGTAAGAGAAAATTTAAATGATCAAATATTATATGGGTAAAGTATACTTTTAATCCTTTATGTTTGAGTCAGGTTTCATTTTAGTCCTTTAAGTTCAAAAAGTGCACTTTTAGTCCCTGAAACTTAACGTCATTAGTTTCTCTTAATGGAAATTGCTGACTCATCAAATTTAATTGATGATTGTGCAATAAAATGTTGACAAAGCATACTCACGTTTTAATTTTAATTTAATAATATAATGAATTTAATATTTTAAATTGTGTAAAATAAAATGGGATTTTAAATAATAGCTTTAAGTTTGATGAGTCAGCAATTTCCGTTAAGAAAAATTAATGGCTTTAAGTTTGAGAGATTAAAAGTGCACTTTTTAAACTGAAAGGACTAAAGTGAAACTTGACGTAAATATAAAGGAATAAAAGTATACTTTAACCAATATTATATTTACCCCAATAAAATTATATATTAGTACCCACAATTCTTAATATAAAAGTAAGTTGATTTTTTTTACAAGAATAAGAAAGCTAAATAAACTGTTTAAAAGTATTTATTATATGTTATTATTAGATTATTTATTAGTTTATTAGTTGAAATACTTCAAAATAATTTATTTAACTCCCTTAATATTTTTTTTAAAAAATTCAATTGGATCTTATATTAAATATTAGTGGTTGAATATTTCATGAAGTTTAACAAGAATATATTAAACTCTACGTAATTACAGGGATTGATTTGCAGTTATTCAAAGTTTAAGAGTTAAGTTTTAGCTCAGTCAATTACAAGGATTGAGTTGCAGTTATTCAAAGTTTAAGAGTTAAGTTTTAGCTCAGTCAATTACAAGGGCAAAGTGGTACCAAGGAAAAAATGCTAATCTATGACTGAGTAGTAAAAAAAATGTAAATATTGACTATATGTATCAACGTTAAAAAACACGTTCATTAAAATAAAAATCTTATTACATACTTATTTCGTAAACTGTAACTAACGTTAGAAAAATAGTTTTTACAGTTAATTCAAATGAATATAAAAGATTAATTTTTCTTATATGCCCCAGAGGTGGGAGAAAGATGGGGAGGATAAGGAATAGAACTGGCAAAGTTGAAATAAAATAAATCCCAAACACTTCCAAACTAGCTTTGTTCCTATTCACTTTCTCTTAACACTCATCGTAGCCACATTTGCAGCCACACACAGATATAGATATATATATATATAGTGTTCAATATATATATACATGTGTGTGTGCGCAATTATTCGTTTTTTTTATTTTCTGGAATGATTACACACAATTCATATAAATATTTACCCAAAAAAATAAAATAAAATTAACGCCGACACCTTTTAATAAAGCCATATGAATAGTTCAGCTTAAAGACTAAGGTACGTAGTTTAATCGCATAATTGTATAAAGTTGGGGTTCTAACTTCCCCTCAACATTATTAGATCACATTTTAATTGTTAAAATTCCTCAATTAATTTTCAATTGAGAGATCTGAATCCATCTTAAAAAACCCTTAAAATTAAATTTAAATCATGCAAGAATGAATAATATCCAAATTAATCCTATTAAAATATCAAAATCCGAATCTACACTCACACTTTTAATAAATTCATAGGCAAGTCAACACATTTCAATAACCTATTACTTTCTTCCTAATCACCTTAAACAAGATTAAGGGTCAGTTTACGTTAGTGTTTGAGAATCATATTCACACGAGTTGAGACAAAATTTATGTCATATACTAACATCGTAGAGTGTAAATCATGTTGTTAATATGTTGATCTGTTGCTGGACAAAGTTGGCTTGGGAAAAAAAGATGTGGATTAAAAAGTGAGGGCAATATTGTCTTTAAAAATATTAGGAAATTCCTAATTAGTCCACTTAAATTTAATAAAAATTTATTAAAGTGTTGGTCAGAATTTGATTTTAATATTTTTTCCTTAAATGAGCTTGGCTGCTTTCGGGTAAAAAAAATATTATGTTTTACCCGTAATAAAATTTTGCCTTGAGTTTTTAACATTATTTTTGATTATTTTTTCTATAGCCATTGAAGTTTTTACTATTTGTGGGTAAGTGTATGAATTATAAAATATGAATTTTTGGCGCGCGCGCACACACATATAAGGGAGAATTCTAAATAAATCCAACCGAAATATATAATTTCTAATTTAGGTTTACACTCTTATCAAATTTCTAATACCTTCAATTTTTGTTTTTAATGACATATGATTATTATTGTCTTTTTAACAGCATTCAAAATCCCTAATAAGATTTATATGCCTTATTAGAGATTCGATAAACGTGTAAATCTAAATTGTGATTTGTACATTTCAGTTGGATTTAATAAGGATATTTTCAGCCCAAGTGGGTTGGTCCGACTGGTTGACAAGGGGAAGGAAAGGCGCCGCATACCCGCCAATTCTTGGGCTCGAACCCTGGGAAGTTCCCTTCCGGGGGGCGACCCCGGATTAGTCTGGGTCCAAAAGGATCCGGGATACCGGGGGGGTAAAATGTCATTTCCCACTCAAAAAATAAGGACATTTTCATATGGAATAGAATGTGTTAGACATGATTAATTTTGATGATGTCAAATATAATGGAGCAAAAAGTTTTCATAATATATATTGATAATTAGAGGATGATATGGTTAATTTGAATGTTAAAATGTTTTTAAATAGATGTTATATCATCTTACATTGAGTTACCAATCATCTACACTTTTTTGGATGCTCAAAACCATTTCTTGAAGATAAAAGTCGAGTTTGATAAGTTTCTGGAGCTTCCTCAAGCAAAAATTGAGTTCCAGGAAGAATAAGTATCAAAACTCAAGTTCTGGGTTATGTAAAACTCGAGTTTCATCTTCTTAGTGTTAGAACTTGAGTTCCAGGTCATCAAAAACTCGAGTTTCATCTCCTGGACTCAAAACTTGAGTTTTGAAGTCATCAGAACTCGAGTTTCAGTATCTCTGTTTTCTGTCAGCTCGATATATGTCTGGTATTTTGCTCATATCTTTCAAAATACAACTCCGATTGATGTGAAACAAATTTCATATGAAACTAGACTCAAAACTCAGTTCATAGACACCAAAACCAGCATCAAAGCATTTCATATGAAGGAGATATAATTTTCGAAAGTTGGTATTCGAATTGAACGCTTTACCAGTGACCTTTGCTTATTATATCTGTCATAACTTTCTTTGTATAAAATCTTTTGAACTGATTCTTATTTCATATGAAAGTAAACATACAGGGCTTTCCATTGATATATTATTTGAAAGGGTTGGAATTGAATTGAGAGAGTCATGGGCGTTGCAAGTTGAGCCATGTGCTGAAAGTTGGACTGTGATCTGTGCAAGCTGAGTCAGGTGCTGAAAACTAGATCGTGATCTGAGCAAGTTGAACACATGAAGTAAAACTCAAGTTACACATTTCCAAAATTCGAGTCTTGGGCTTCTGAACTTCATCTCAGAAAATTGCTTTTACAAAACTCCGAGTTTCAAATTTTCAAAACTTGAAGTTTCGCAAACTTGCAGTAAAAACTTGAGGTTTCGAATTCAAGTTTTTCAAAAATGTTATAGAACTCGAGTTTCAGTTTTTCAGAACTGGAAGTTTCACAAAACTTAAACTGAAAACTGGAAGTTTTGACTTAGAGTTTTAGAGAATTCGAGTTCCTAATTTTCCAAACTCGAGTCTCGAGAATATTTCAATTGAGCCAGTTTTTCACATGTTTTAGAATTCGAGTCTTTATTTTTCAAAACTGAAAGTTTCATAGCTAGACTCCGAAACTCGATATCAAAACCTGAAGTTTCAAATGAAAGTTTTCCAAACCTCAAGTTCTGTTTATGAAAATTGGAAGTTTTACTACATGACTTTCAAACTTAATGTTATAGAACTTGAGTTGTGACATATTGAAAACTCGAGTTGCATTTTTCTGACAGAGCTTCTGACACAGCTACGCCTAACGTCCACCAGAGCTTTCCGTTTTCGTGCTTGCATAATTTGAATTTCAACTGTTCCCATAAATGCGTTATACTTTGACAAAGTAACATGAAATGGGTTCGTTAAATTCCTTTCCAGTGTGGACTCTCAACGGACAAATTCACAAACATTGGACATACAAGATGCGCATTGTAACAGAACGACGAAAGCGAAAGCTGTGAGTAACGGGCAGAAGTTTCTCTCCAACGGCTATTCAAACTATGAGCAACGGCTAGCACACGAATTCTGGGATATAAATGAAAAGTATTCAAGCCAGATAAAAAGTGAGAGAGAAGAGACAAAGAAGATGGAGTCAGTGAATGTAAAGCAGAGCACATCTTCAAGACTCTGATATTTTCTTCTCCGAGAGCTTCAATGTTTATATATCTACTCTTTGAGAGAGTAGCTTACTGATTCATCCAAACTCATTGTATTTCTGTGAGAAACTCAAGATTGTGATCTTGAGATTATTTGTCTGGGTTTGAGTTGAGAAACAGAGAATGTGAGTCTCTGTTATATTGAAGTCTGTAAGGGAGTGTGATTCCCAGTGTAACCTTACATGTGGTATGGGGAAATGATTGTAAAGGTTTCTCAAGTACCTGTGTTACAAACTTGAGTGGGTTCATAAATGCCTGGAAACATTTATGGGGTCTTTCAAGTACCCACCGTGACAAACTTGAAATGAGATTCACAAGTGTCTGGGATGACATTGTAATTGTAATGATTTTCCAAGTACCTGGTAAAACTTGGATGGTATAGTGGATTGAAAATCTCAGAGGTGCTCTGGGGACTGGACGTAGGTCAGAGAGGGTCAAACCAGGATAAATCGTCGTGTGTCTTTCGTTCTTTCATCTTCACTTGCTTATATTGATTTTCTAGTATATAATCTGTTTTCACACTCGGTTTTTATCAACTCATGATTTGAGTGTTTTGATCAACTAAGTTTCGAAAAGAAAATTTTTGAGACACCCAATTCACCCCCCTCTTGGGTGATAGCCACTTCTAACAGAATGAAGATAAGTTTTATCTACCTTTTACTGTATTTTTTAATTTTAATTATATTCTAGTATATTTTGTACAATGACATTATAAAATTTTAGGAGAAAATTATCATGTCATTTTCACCAATAAAATTTGTAATGAAGATTTTTTTTCCTAATTTAATCAGAAAGCATGTCATAAAATTTAACACACCAAATTTTTGAAATAAGAAATTATCGACAAGAGAATTATTAAAATTTAGTTTATTCAAACCAAATGTAAACAATGTATTTAGTTAATGGATTAAATAGACTAATAGTATATACTATTTTAGGAACATCTCAAATTAAAATTTTTATATAATTATATAATATCCTATATGATCATAATATATCCTATTAAAATATTGTTGGGTCAATTTAAGTTAACTCTTCATATATATCTTTTTAAATCTAATTATAGAAGTTCAAAACATAGACTCTACTTAAAAAAATATTAAGCTCCCTCCACTTAACCTAATTTATGTTTGGTTGGTTCATATATAAAAGTTTTCAAAGAATCTCTGTTATCATGGTCCATAGACAAAGCAAGTTGTTATTTTTTTTGTACATAATGGAAATATAATATATAATAACTCATCTTTATTCTTGTAGTCGTAGGCACGCATTGCAAAAGGAAAAAAAATTAATAAAAAAATTAAGGCAGCATGTGAATGATTAATAGTGTGTGTGTATATATATTTCCATCATGATTAGTCAAACTGAAATAATTTTAAAATCACCGAACAATAAATTAAAAATATAAATAAAATAGTGCATGCATGCCTTGAGGGTTCCTATAAATAAACAAATGAATAAACAATATGTTAGTTAAGCATCTTTCATGGAAGCCACTAAAAGTCTAAGATGAATTGCAATTAGATTTTTTTTTAAAAGAGTGGTTTAGTCTTTTGACTTATTTTTATTAAAAATGTTAAAATAGAAATACATTTTTTAAAATAAATAAAGAACAAGATTTGAAAATTTAGAGGTTGGAATGGTCGAATCCTTTATCTGTGAGAGATTACTTATATATATAAGTATATTGCACTTCAAGTATTATTACATTAACTTTATTTTCAAGAGGTATAATATAGATTAAATAATCATAAAATTAAAAATGAAAATGTATCATCAGGTTCTAAAGATTGAAAAAATTACCATTATTTCCCAGAAGTTGCTGGTCCAGCTATCATTGATAACCTCATAAACTGTCAATAACAAGTAGACCAACTAATATTGGGACCTAATGGTAATTTTGTCAATCTTTAGAATATGATGTTAAATTTCCTCTTTAAAATTTCGTTATATTTCAAGATGAGGTTAATGTAGTTAGAAATTTTTCTTACTCTACATGAAGCATTTTGATTTGTACAAGATGGGCATGTCATAGGTAACATCTACAGTCAATATGTGAATGTCTAGAGCCGGAAAAATGGGTTGAGCCCGCCAACTCGCGGCTGAGGGCAGGCTAGGCTGCCATTTTGGCAGGCCAACCCTTTTTTTATTTTTTTTAAAAATTAAACCTTTTATAGTTTTAATAGGAAGATGATGATGTTTCAATAGCTTCAAATATTATTTTAAATCTTATTTTTTGATTTTAAATGCATACTTACTTTGGAGATTGTTGATTATGTATTATGTTTTTATATTGTAAATATTGTTGATTATATTTTTTAGAAATGTATTGTATTTTTCTTCCGAAAAATCAAATAGACTTGGTAAATTTTACGTAATTTTGTTGTATTATTTTTTTTAAAAGAAAATTGCAATAAAAATAATAATAAAAAATAAAATTTAAATAAAGTGGCGGGCTGACGGGCCTAAACGGGCTCGGGCTGCTTTTTATATGTCAGCCCGTTTGGCCCGTGGTCTGGGGCGGGTTGGAGAGCCAACACGTTTCCCAATGTCCATGGCATGCATGTCATTCCATAGAAGCCCAAGAAAGCTATACCCTTTTCAAGATATTAAGGGCCCAACAACTATAAACCCAACAAGAGTAACAGATTATGCAAAGGCCCATAATGAGTATTTGGGCTTTAACATGCTCCTTAAAGGCCCATAAAGTTATTTTTAGGAGAGGCCCGTAATGCTATTATGTACCCTAAGGAAACAAATAGAGACTTAATCATCCATATTTAAGCCCACATACATGTTTGTAATAGGCCATAGGAGTTTTATGAACTTAAATAAGCCCAAACTGAATCAGCAGACAAAAAAAAAAGTAGGGGATAAATAATCTAATGGGTCCTTTACAGCTCAATTGATTTTTAATAAGATTTCCATAGTTATTTTCTTTTATCAAATTCTTATAATTTCACCTATTTTTAATCAGATCCTTGGAGAATTCCTTTCGTTTTATCTGGTTTATATAGTTTTCTATGATTTTTAATTAGGTCCTTATAGCTTTTTACTCTTTATTTTATAAATAATAAATTATTATAATAATCATATGTTAATGTCATTACTTAAACATATATTATTTATTTTGAAATTATGATTTTTATAATTATAAAATTCGAATTATAATAATAACAATTTTCTGCAAATGAAATATAATTATGTCTAATTTATCTTTAATCGCACATAATTATTCTAATTTATTATACATTACCAAATGATTATAGTAATTAAATTTCCAAATTATATACTCATTAAAAATTGAAATTTAAATTGTAATTAATTTTTAAGAATGAAATTAGTAAATTCAATTTAAAAAACTATATAACACCTAACTAAAAATTAGATGAAACTACAAACATCTGATAAAAGAAAAAAAAATATTAGAGGAATTTAATTAAAAACATGTCAAAGCAAAAGAACCTCATAAAAAAAACACAAAGATCTAATTCAAAATCGGTTGAAACTATAAGATCCAGAATTAATTTTCCAAGAAACAGAAATCTAATCAAGTGGAATAATAACGAAAAGAGGACCCAAAAAAATACCATTATCCATCTTTTTTCAAAGAAACACAAAGGCTTCTTCATTGCAAGTCATGATCTGGCATTATCCATCTTTTTTCAATTTTCTTTTTCTTTTTTCGATCAGCCATTTCCTATTCTGCTACGAGGACCTACTTTCTTCCACGGCTCTGTCACTCTCATAATCTTCATTGTCCATTACCTTCTTTATCGCCTTCTGTATTCAATCTGTACTCATCACCTGTGTCCATGGAAGAGAAACAGGTAGCCAAAAACTTCCCATTGAAATTGAGGAATAGAAAGAGCGCCATGGAGGGAATTTCAAAATTGAGCCAATGTACAAATTTGTTTCGGAAGTTTTTACTTAGGAGCAATGTTGACCCGAAATTGTTTTTAATAACAATGTCACTTAGAAGTTTTAAAATGTCACAGCATTGCCTTTTATTGCTAAAAAAAACTAATGTTAACCATCAAAAGAATTTGACATTAGTCGTTAATATTTTTAACAATAAGGGGCAGTTTCATCATTTTGAAACTTTCAAGGCAACATTGTTCCTGAATTAAATTTTATAACCGTTTTAAAGCTTAACAGCGGAAAAAAATAAACAAAGGAGAATCAAAGTAAAAAGGCAAAAGTATGGAAGGGCAAAGGTGTCATTTCTCTCCCACATTTTTAATTCATCAAGTATGCATCCCCGACACCCATTTCTTTGTGTTGTTCATTATTCATTCCAACTCCTTATTAGACCAGCGTGAGTGGAAGAGAACGCAAGAGCACCGAAGGCATCATTTCTGACGGGAGGAGAGTGCTTTTGCCAATATAAGCACGGACTCGGGTTTAGGTGAGTCTCCTAAACACTCTTCCATCCTCAGATTTCTCTATCCCTACCATTTTGGGGGTTTTGAGGGTTGAGTTAGGATTAGGAAAAAGATAGTTTTTACCGATTAAATCAAGTTATAAATAAGATTATAGCTTTCTTATATTGTATGGAGTTTTTTCTTATGAAATTTTTCTGGACTCCTGGAGGTGCAATTTGTGGTACTGTTCATGTGAATAGTAATCTCTCCCTATCGTGGTGTCTAAGGAAATTAAGAAAAAAATGGAAATACGGATACATGCGCGCACCTTGGATGTGGAGTAAAAATTGAGCTTTAGAGATGTTGTAAGATGATGTAGTGTGTGTGTGTGTCTATATATATATATATACATATATGTTGTGCATGTGTTTGTCATGCGTGTGTGCACGTACACAATTTTCAACTGGACAATTAATATATGAGTAAGGGATTGCATTTTAAGACTTTAAAAAAGTCTGTGGAAGCTGGAAGAAAGTTTTGTGACATGGGATTGAGGATTTGAGGCTGGAAAAAATTCAGATTTAGTGGTAATGTTGCAAAGGGCAAATTCCATAGCAAACAAATTCCTCTGCCCATGAAATTTGCTGAGCTTTTAGTGCACATGTCAAGCTTTAAAATAAATCATAGAACACATTATTTGGATAAGTTGAATGTAAGTTATGAATTTTTCAACTTGGTGCAAAAAAAAAAAAAATTGGAATCTTGATGAGGCATTAACAATTTCATGGGTTTGAGGAATTGAGGATAAAACTATGAGATTGATTATTATTTTTCCTTTTATAGAGGATGAAAAGAGCATTAAAAAGACCATTGAACCACTGCATTTAGAATTTCATAGGTTAAGTTATGAATTTTTAAATATTGATGCAAAAAGCTGAAATTTTCATGGTGTAAGTTAATTCTGAATGTTTGTCAAGTGTGATGAAATGTTTAAAAGAGATAAAGATTCATTTAGATATTGCCCACTAAATGTTATATTGGGACATTCCTTTAGATAATATTGTGGATTGAGTATGGTTATATGTTGTTGCTAGCAGGAGGAGGAGGTAAGTTGGAAGCTGAAGGATAAAATGAGAGTTATACGTTAAGAGCATAACAAGTAAGTGAATTGTGTTCCATTATAACTTTCATAAAGTGTGTTTTGCAATATTTCACATTTTAATTCAATTATTGCATTTTAAGCATGATTTTAGTGATGAAAATTTATCATAATTATTTAATCTTCTTATTGATATTGCAAAGAGTAAGGTTTATGGATTTTTATTTAAGATGATTTATTCTTTCCCAATTTCTATTTATATTGGATATTCATTTATGCAATTGAAAAGAAAACTTGGTATATTTATTATTTCAAAAGTTGAAATAAGAACTTTAGCATTTTGAGCGTGGCATCATTTGAAGTATTTAATTGTTACTATGATTTCATACATGAAGATAGTGAAAAGAATTATACACAAATGATATATACTCCGTGCATGTCTGAAAATGATTTGAAATATTACTTGTAAACTTTGATACTGGGATCCTTGTTAGAAAACATTCTAAAATAGTTTTATAATGTAGATGGTTTGGAAATTGATCCCATGTATGCTTGAAAATATTTTTGAGATGACTGAATATAGAACGCTAGTTACAACAACAGTACTGTTAGTCCTTAGTGCATCGTGGTTAATTATGAGATTAAATGTTATTTGTAGGTGTTAACTTACGCCTGTTATTCATTACGCCTATTATTCGTGGCCTTGAGCCGTACTTGTTGGTTACTTACCCTCACGAACTATATGTTCACACCTGTTTTCGTGGCCTCGAGCTGTGCTTAGTTATTTACCCTTGTGGACTGTGTGTCCATGCTTGATATTTTGTTCTGTTGAAGTCTTACGAAAATTTGAGATCTAAATATTATTTTTAAATCGATTTTTTCAAACGAGGGTTTTGCTATGTAATCGAAATTCTTGAAGAAATGACTTATTATACAGTTTCAAATGTTATTTGATTATACCCTGCAGAAACTGAGATTTATTGTTACGATATTTATCGTAGTTGAATCATTTAGATTACTTTCTTAAATTTAGACAATTATATTTATGGGATGTTATTCACTGAAAATTTACTTTTGGCTTCAGATAACCCAGTTGACCCTATACCCCAGGTTGAGTAGTGAAGAGCTTCATTGTTGCTATTCAGGTTTTGTGATTTGCGGCTTGGTCTATATATAAACCTTTGTTTATGTAATTTTGAAGGTTAGATGCTCCACGTAGGCTATAGGTAGTATCCATAGTCTTCTGCATATTTTGAAAAATATGTAAATACTCTAATGTAGCGTTGCTCCAAATGTTACTTAAATTTTC
>JANTPZ010094454.1:0-28476 GCA_025593235.1 Vachellia pachyceras
CGATCCAGGTTCCCGATGTCTCCAGGGGTTCGGATCACGCTCTTGCTGCTTTCTCTGGTTATATGCAATTGGGGGATACCTTCTCTATGCTTGGGCAATTCGACAAGTCGATCTCATGCTATGACGAAGGCTTGAAAATTCAGATCGAAGCATTGGGTCAGACGGATCCAAGAGTCGGAGAAACTTGCAGGTCTGTGAGTTTTCGCGCTTTTTACTTTATTTCCCATTTGACGCACTTCCCGTGTAATTTGCTCAACATCTTTGTATAATAATTATCCGCACAAGCAATTTTGATATTAAATTTCTTGGCTGGAAATTTATGCGGATTACCAAAGCCCTTGTGATGTCTTGAGCTCCGTTCTATTGTCGCCTGCAAAACTCAACCATCTGACATCCCCTGTGCGCGCGTGCTTGTTACCAAGCAGTCTTCACAAGTATTCATAACAACAAGTCATTTCAGGATACTTCAAATATTTTGAATTAATCTCTAATAGTTGCATCATCTGGGAGATGTCTGTCACTCCCACCATCCGCTATTCTTTTGTGTTTCTTCAGGTCTGCTTTTGGCCTAAAGACTGGATGTGCAACAAATGTAGTAAACTGATATACTCTAGACATATATACGTGCCATTCGTCAAGGTCAACTTTGTTGATTGTGTATTAACCCGCACTTATGGATAATCGTAGCTGTAAGATACCTTTTCAGTTGTAATATGAAGCTTGAATTTTTAAATTACCTTCCTAATTCTATCAAAATTGCATTTTATATGCCAGATACTTGGCTGAGGCCAACGTTCAAGCAATGCAGTTTGATAAAGCAGAGGAACTGTGCAAAAAAACTCTTGAGATTCATCAAGCACACAGTGAACCAGCATCTCTTGAAGAAGCAGCAGATAGAAGGCTTATAGCACTTGTATGTGAGGCAAAGGGAGATTATGAGTTGGCTCTTGAGCATCTTGTCCTTGCCAGCATGGCAATGATTGCGAATGGACAAGACAATGAGGTTGCTTCTATTGATGTCAGTATTGGAAACATCTATATGTCTCTCTGTCGCTTTGATGAAGCTATCTTCTCCTACCAGAAGGCCCTTACTGTATTCAAATCATCAAAGGGGGAAAACCATCCTTCAGTTGCATCTGTGTTTGTTCGCCTTGCTGATCTTTATCACAGAACTGGAAAATTAAGAGAGTCCAAATCTTATTGTGAAAATGCTCTCAGAATATACTCAAAGCCTGTTCCAGGAACGACACCAGAAGAGATAGCTACTGGGTTGACAGAAGTTTCAGCCATTTATGAATCTGTGGATGAGCCTGAAGAGGCTCTGAAACTCCTGCAAAAGGCAATGAAGTTATTGGAGGATAAACCAGGACAGCAAAGCACAATTGCTGGCATAGAAGCACGAATGGGTGTGATGTTTTACATGATGGGGAGGTATGAAGAGTCAAGGAACACTTTTGAGAGTGCTGTGGCAAAACTTAGAGCCAGTGGGGAAAGGAAATCTGCCTTTTTTGGGGTAGTTTTGAACCAGATGGGATTGGCATGTGTACAACTATTCAAGATTGATGAGGCTGCTGAGTTATTTGAAGAAGCTAGGGCAATTCTTGAACAGGAGTGTGGTCCATGCCATCAAGATACTCTTGGAGTATACAGCAATCTTGCAGCAACTTATGATGCTATGGGAAGGTGATATCATTTTTAAAACATCCTTGCTTTGGTAAACTAGTGTTTTCGTAAGTTATTCATATTTGCCAGATTAAAGTAATCTTCTTTTAGTTGATTTCATCTTTTAATTTAAATTTTATCAAGGACAGTATTGTGATCTATGATAACCTTACGAGTCTCAAGTCAGCAAGCTAAGTGGTGTGATTTTTTGGGTAGTATATGCTTTGCCGGGTGGGTACAGATGCATCCTTGTTCCTGCGAACTCGAATTTTGAAAGCTTTTGGGTTTTGATGTATGATTTTGAAGTTGATGATTCTGTGGCCATTGTGATCATCATTGGTTTGGTACTCATATTCCAAGACACTCTCAATAATTGATCTATTGCTTGGTGGTTTGGTTGTCTCATCTTTTATACCTGCCTTCCACTGTGGGCATGAAGCTAGATTCACAGTACTCCTTCTGTGTGTTTTGTCCGAGGTCTAATTTATTTATTGAATACAGCTAACATCTTTCAAATGAGTTTAGTAATTTGATGGTGCTTAAATTCATGGTCTGGATTCTTTGATTCTGAATCATACATCTTCAGTTCCTAACTGATTTGATGGTGTTCTTCAGAGTGGGGGATGCAATTGAGATCTTGGAGTATGTCCTTAAATTGAGGGAAGAAAAGCTTGGTATAGCAAATCCTGATTTTGAAGATGAGAAGCGAAGGCTGGCTGAGCTTCTGAAAGAAGCAGGCAAGACACGGGACAGAAAAGCGAAGTCTCTGGAAAACCTCATTGATCCAAGCTCAAAGAGAACAAGGAAGGAGGGGGGAAAGCGATGGCCAGGCTTGGGTTTTAGAATTTAACTAGATCTTCACATCTATATATCCAATGCACGTTCTGTAACATAGAGTATCTTGTATAGGTTTCCTGTTTCTTGTTTTGTGGTGCATTTATTTTACTCGGTTCATTGTTTAACCAAATGATTTGTGTTGTGACCTTGTAGCTGTACCACAGAATCCCTCCGCTGTACTCCGTTCTGGCAGGAAAAAGTTTGGGGAGATTTTTTATTCGAGTGAATAATCTGATAAGGCTTGTTTTATGCTGTTTTTTAACCCACATTGATGATACATTTGAATCGATTTAAGTACTTGGTGGAGGTGGAGTGCACTTTTTGATGATCCTGACTTTGGTGACATGTTAAAGCTCTTTTATGGATTTTCCAGTGGATCCGTTTAGAAACGCGGTAGAGAAGTACTTTTACGTAAGTCGAAGTAAATATGTGAAGAAAATTATCTCATTTTATAGAAAAACACTGTTCAACGTGCTTTTAACTCTCCTGCGAACAAGCTCACTGTTCACACGATAGCTGCATGATCTACCAACAACTCATAGCTAAGAAGATAAAAGTATTAATACCTTTACTGCTCTTCTTGTCCTATTTAAAGGCAGAGGGTTAAATGATATTCTGTCATATTTACAAGTTAAATTATTAAATTTTATTATATAAATATATAATTTTATTATTTATTAATTACTGTGTTGTCTTTATTCTTATAAAGTATAGTTTATATTAAATAAAGATAATGTTGAAAAACAGGTGAATTTTAAAATAAAATTTAAGGTTTTTATTTTGTCAATATATGAAATATCTTGGAAGTTTGTAATAAATACAATTAAAGAGGTATATGTTATGGAAGCACAACTATTTCCCCACTTCATTTTCATTTCCATAAATGTGGTGTCGTCAAAATATTAAGAAGGTTTATTTTATGGCCATGTTTTTTCACAAGATTGAATGAGTTTCCTAAAAAATTTTGCCCATTAAAGATTGAATGGGTGATCAGAGCGATAGCTTTTTTGGTTCTATCAACAAACATGTAATTAGCCGTGTTTGGTAAGTCCGTTTTGCCAACGTGTACGCTTACCGAGATAAAATTCCTCTCACATAAACTACCTCGGAATCTGTGTCTATTTTTTTAACAGGCTATCCAAACACACACTTTTTTTTTTAAAAAAAAAAGATGGATGGTAGTAGAACCATCAACTCATGAAGTATTGTCAACAACTCAATAAGAAGACACCTGGATGTCTCAAACACATCCCTCGGACGACGGTGATAAGGAGTTTCAATACAAGCAGAGGAAATTAATGATGGAGATAAAGGTGAATCTGTGTTAAGACGAAGGTTTCTTGTAATTTTGTAATTATTTATCTTTTTTCTCTCTAAAACACATGTATTCTTTTAGTGGAGATAAATCATGTTCAAGGTGCTGTTTAATACTAAATGTGAATATATTTTAAGAAGGAATTCAAAAATTTATTTACTACATTACGAGAGATCATGCATGTTTGTGAAACACTTCTTTCCAACGATATACGTAAGTTAAGACAAAACCATTTCGAAATCCATAAAAACTATCTTGAAATCCTAAAATTGCCTCGAAATCCATAAAATCATCTTGGAATCCGTAACTCATTTCTCCTAACGGATTTCTCAAACACACACGGTAACGCATTTCCACTTGACTCTCAATCATGCTTGTTTGGGAACTCATTTTCTCTAACGTTACATGTAAGCTAAGACAAAACATCTCAAAATCTGTAAAAAACCATCTCGAAATCCATAAAAACAATCTCAAAATTTGTAAAACCATCTCGAAATCTATAAAATCACCATGGAAGCCGTAATTCCTTTCTTCCAATGGATTTTCAAACGGGTATCGCCAACTAACGCATTGACTAAGCAGAATTTTATGGAGTTTCTCTCGGTCTTATTTTATTTTATTTATTTTGTCGTCTTGTAGGGTTTTTTTTTTGGACCTGAAGTCTTGTAGGGTTCATTGGAGGGTTTTCAATTGATGTCAAAACTGTATCAAAAAAAAATTGATGTCAAAACTCACAATAAGTTCATGAAAGTATATCGGGTTTAGGGGTTTTTCTAGAAAGATGCCCCACATTAGCCACCTTTACATAATCTGGCTGGTGGGAAGATATGTTTATAGTATATTTATTCACTAGCAAAAAAGTATATAGTATATTTATTTAATTTAAACAGCAGATTATGAGAGGTGTCAATAATTTCACCAACAAATAATAGAATTAATCAATGTGTGTAAAAATTGTAACAAATCACATTATTACAATTTAAAATTCATCTCAAGCTCCATACAAATAAAAGCATGAACAATAACACCCTGATAGTACTACTATGCATGCAAATTATCATTCATTTCCATCTTAAATACTTCTATAATCTTTAGTGAAAGATCTATTTAACTAATTTAATTTGATTAGATTAAATAAATTATTTAAATTAGTTAATATGACATATTTTTTTAAAACACTTCAGTAATAATCTTGCTCGATTCCCTTCCTCTTTCTTTTACTTGATTATTGTTAAGGTGGTATCAATGGAGATGATTTGGGAAATAAGATGATAAATATAATAAAAAATTAGATTTAGATTTATGACCAAAATGCACTCTTTAATTACATTTTACATTAATAACTAGACGGGCATAATAACAAATTAATATGTTTATTTTATTTCTAAATATAAGATCTTGATTTTCTCTGTGTCTTCAGTTAACAAGTATTTTCAATCTATCTTCATTCGTCGCATATGTTTAGGTGTTTCTATATCCATGGTACTTCCAATGCTAATTGAATCACCTTTGTCGAATTCCTAAATCACATTGTTATGATTATTACAGTTGTTTCGAAAATGCCAAACAAATGGAAGCCTCTCCTCAATGCCATGCAAAAACAAAACTATATGCTTTCTTCCATGAATTAAAAGTCAAAATAATGTAACGTATCCTGCTTAGACAACTACGTAATCAAGTTATTTCCATCGATCATCTTAAAAGTGTTTGCGTTACTCTTTTGGGGTGTGTCTTCTTCATATATATCATCACGCCCAGCTTCATTAATTTTGAATCTCGAATCAGAATATTGCTTTCTTCTTATATCCTGCATTTGGCCGACAACCTCACCCAACATTATCTCATATATATTCCAAAATAAACACCCATGTGTCATATATCTTTACGTTCCATTCCAACACGCTTATATTATTGGATTCGCCTCGTGGGCTAATCTGATTCATCAAACTATATACATGGTTTGGTCTAATAGTTGCCATTTTTGTTTTATAATTACATACTCCCACTTTTCAGTTAAAGGGTGCATGAACAGAAAACCGACTATAACGATCATCAATCTTTATGTCTCTCTCACACAATTTAAAAAAAAGGACATCAAAAGATCTCTTTTTGATAAAATCAATAATCATTTATCAAAGTGAATTAATGAATAAATTAAACAATTACCATTTAGCTTATATCATTCATAAAGGGCGTTGCATTTGAAGCCTTTCTTTTGCAGAATCATCGGCCTAGATGAGATATATGGTGGGACACGATCAAATTCCAAAGTTATGTCCTCATTCATGAACTGCAGTAAGTTAGGTTTTATCCTTAAAGTTCCAGAAAAATTGGTTCACTGATAGATGGCCGGTATATATGCTCGCGTGATAGTGAGAAACTTTGTGATATGATGATTCGCCTTGGGAAAACAAAAAAGCTTCCATTTCCCTTTTTCTGGCCGAGGAATTAAACTTTGGATATTAGAGAGATAAGTTATTAAATTCAGTTGTTACTGCTGTAGAGGGTAAATTTATTACCTTATTTTAAGAAAACATGTTGCTGCGGTGTCAGTGTCATCAAGGTCAGGCAGCAGAAATTCATCAGAATTAGAATCATGGGATTTCTGAAATGATAATCGGAATATATATGTGTCTGTGTCTGTGTGTGTTCATATTATTATGGATCGATCATTTGCCCCTTTGAATTTGAGGTCTTACCATTATATTCATTTTGGACGTATATATACATATAAAACTATGATTCATTATTAATTGCTTCTGATAGCTAGCTAGCTTACCCTGGTGTTATATGAGCATTGGCCTTCTTGGTTTAAGTGGAATAAGCAATTTAGAATCCCACAAAATTAGATTCAAACTCTCTCAACCACATGATTACTAACTACTGCTGTTATTATCCCAACTCATCGCACCACTTTTATGATCTCTTAATTTGCTTTGTTTTTTTTCCTGTTTCAAAGTCCATACGTACAGTGTTTTGCCATATGATGATATGCATTAATGTCAAAAGAAATGTAACTTTTTCCCTTCTAATTTAATTAACTAGATAGGCTAGGTTTCACAAACATTTTGTGTTCCACGTTTTATATAATGGCCATGTTAATACTTTGACAACGACAAAACTCTTTAAGAAACTGAATATGTATGAAAGCTCACTCAAAGTTCCGTATCTACAGTAGCTAGTACTGTAACTTAGGCTCTAAATAGAGAGGATTTGGATCTGAAAGAAGTTAAAGGATCGGATGACTTCCATGAGATAATATTGATGATTATTCGTTCCAAAAAAAAAAATCCACTTCATTCAATTTAACTCAAGACTTACTTAATAGGTCTAGTGAATATCATATTGTGTACGAGTATCTCTCTCTTTGCATAAACCATCCCATATTTTAAAAACCTCATTTTAATTTGAAAGATTTATTGGAAATTCAGACTACTCCGGATGGAGCCAAGTGAGACCATAGAGTGTCAAAGTTTTACCATCAAGTATTTAACATGATGCATTCTTAAAGCTTGAAAAGGGACTCTTCTTTTTATTCATGGAGTAATTTTTTTTTTTGACTTTATACTCATTCATGGTGTAATTACATAGATGGAAAAATTGCTCCATATTTATAAGATATGAACACGAAGAAATACATAATAGCTAGGAAATTTAAATTCAATTCCTTGGTGTGTTAATGTAATTAACTGGTATGATTTATTCGGGATTTTAGTGTAGTTTTCATAAGACAATTTTATCTGAATCACATTTATAAGAGAGTTGTTAAAATAAATATTGATAACCCACTATATCGTTACCCTTAATTAGAATCATTAAATGGCATGTAGCGCTTCTTTTACCATATACAGTATTAAATTTGTGTATTTATTAAGGTTCCTACTCCCACTGCGTGCATGTGTGTGTGTGTGATGATAGTTGAATGACTCAGCAAAGTTTATCATATTGTCTTTTGCTTTCCTTCTTGACTTTCTTCTCTCGATCTTTCTTTTTCTAGCTCTAGTCATACCACTTTGGCCAAAAAAAAAAGAAGAAGAAAGCAAAACATAAATTTGTTACATAATAGAAGATTTATACTGCCTATATATGAATTACTGGTCTCCCTTTTTTCTTCTCTGTTTCTGCATTTTCAGATAAAACTGATATATTTGGTTTTTGCTATTATGAGAAAGTATATATATACCTTTGAGTTAACCACAACATTCACCAAGTTGTTTTTCTAGGGTTTTGCAATTAGGTTACTAGGTCAATAATATAAATAAACCTTTTGAATAGTGAAACCTACAATCCTCTCTAAAAGTCTCTATCGATCTGATGCAAGAAACCAGTAGGACTTGTCTTGAGATGAACTTAATGGAAAATGGAAGAAATTATTAAGTGGACCCAACAGAAAAAAATTCTTATGCTTCTAGAATATTAATGTGTGATATATTAAGAACGATATTTATACTTGGATGACTTGTTAATTTCGCCCATATTAATCAAATTAACCTTAACATAATTGTTATTACACACACGTGTATGTGTGTGTGGTATGGCACATTACAATTCACTTTTCAGCTCACTAATTAAAAGTGAGATTCTCAGAAAAATATGTTCATTTGATGGGTAAAAATTCCACCTGCCTTTATGCCTTCCACTGTTTGCATCCGCGCTGATGATTAGTTTTGTATATAATGGATTCTGAGTGTGTGCCAAGCGAAATTGAAATTTGCATTCACTTCTTAAGTGATGAGTCAAAGGAAAACCAAAGCCATGGAGTTATAATACTACAATCAGTCTCCAACATTAAAGTTAGTTACCTTTTTTATAGATATTAAGAAAGATAAATATAATTTAAAATATTTTATTTTTAATTTTTCTTTAAACTAATTTGCCTTAATTATATTAGGTATATACTACATTTGTCTCTAATTTTGTTGTGTCTTTGTTACAAAGTATTAGGTGTAATTAAAATATTTTTCCAATAAAATACCTCTTATAAAGAACCGTTGCTATCTATCTTGCTTAACAAAGATCTACTTTCTTAAGTGTAACATTTAATCAAGGGCATAACTGAAAAGAAGAAAAGATTTGTACTATATACCAACAAAATTTCAGGGTTTTCTCTGTATGCGTATTTAGAAAAAATGAGATTTGTAATTACGGATCAAGGAAGGATACTGACAATTAAGATTTTATGGTAGATAAGTTTTTACTTTGGGATAAGTAGTATCCAACACTCTAATCTTATTTATATTTAATATTCTAATGTTACTTTTATGATTCTTCTAGCACCATCATCTTATACTTTAGTGTGTTATATATATAACTGAAAAATAATATAAGAAAATGTTGGATGCATCATTGCATCACAATGACTATGAAGTTTACTTTTCTCATACTCATATATAACAATCATCTTACCATACTTGAGTCAAAATACTAGATTAGACTCAAGTATTATCAGATTTAAAAAGAAATTGTTTCCCCTTCTAATCCACATTATGTTGATTTTTATCCTTTTTTTAGCTATATGAAATACTCCTGATTGCATTACAAATAAAGTTTTATATTTAAGATTAGAGTAATGTGTAATATTCTTTAAAATTAACAAAAAGATATTTATAAAAAAAGTGACTCATGTTGAGTGACAAATTGCACCAAGAGTGTATTGAAGGATAAGTAAAGCTTTTGGTTTTTTGTAATTCTCTTTTGAATCAATGAAATGCAGTGGTATTAAAAAAAGATGAAGCATATCACCCAAAATAAGAAAGATGAAGCACGTAACTAGAAGAGACATAAAAGTCAGTGAGAAGATACTTTCCATTCGAAAAAAAGTCAGTGAGAAGATGAATGAATTAATTAAGTCGCTTTCAAGAGACATGTGAGAGCACCTTAAACACAGTGCCAAGCTTGTGTGTGTGTGAGTGAGAGAGAGAGAGAGAGTTATTGTGTCTCATGTCTGGCGCTATATAAGAAGACGTGCCTCTGTACATGAGTTACTACACAAACCCCAGTCTTCTTTCATGTCATGCTTATACATCTTCTACCACCTTCCCATTGGTAACCTCCCTATTTTAAAATCTCTCTCTCGGGGAAAATCCACCCCCCCCCCCAAAAAAAACCACGCCTCATCACTTTCAAAACCTCCTCCCCCTCCCAGTATAAGCTAGTCGCCGGCGGCCACCATGACTGATGCTGCAGATGTTGCCAGAACAGTTGTGGGTATCTTGGGTGCGTTTAACTCTTCCTTTTCATCTGTTTCCTCTCTCACGCATCATGTTTCGATTTATCTATCCAACCCTTTTATTAATTATCAGATCCTCTTGTGCGTCGTCTTTTCTTCAACATCTCAACTTTAATTTTTTCTGAGATTTTGATCACTTGTTGTGTATTATGTGCATGCATCAGGAAACATCATCTCCGGCTTCCTCTTCTTGTCTCCTGTGTAAGTAAATTTCATTTCTCTTTCGCTACTTACCTTATCATCATATCATCTTCCTCCTGCGTTTAAACCGATCAACATTTTTATGCTTTAATTTGTTCTTCCTTTTGATTTAATTATGAAAATTTTTACTTAAATTGAAATTTAACCTTTCAAGATGCATGCACTCAGCCTGAGTTTCCCTTCATTCAAGATGGATTATTATTAACTTATCACTTGCGTGCCGTGTTCTTTTAAAAAAATACATAATTACTTTAGGTTTTATGACTATAAGGAAAGCGGTTTTTACTGCGGCTTGAATATGATATTTTAAATTTAAATCCCTGTTAACACAGAAAATACATATGTAAAAGTTAACTAGTTCACTATATTTTGATGCACCAGTGGCTTTTACTAAATCTAATCCAACAATAGGTACTGCGATTCATATTAGAAACAAATTAGAAGACGTACATTGACGATTATCACAGAAGCGGATTGGATTTGTTGTGGTAGGTTTGATTTGACTAAAGTAAAATAGCTGGGCCAGCATCGGTGTTAAATATCTCAATTATTTACATACAAGACAAGTGTCATATTGATTTCTTGACGGTGGCATGTTATATCATTATAACATGAACAATTTCTTGACTAAATAAATTAGAACTGCTATTAGATAATTTTGAATTAATTTAATTAATACACATTACATAAGACAATTAAGGCTGGCCCAGGATATTGTCGGTTGATCAAGTAATAACTCCATGTTTAGACTTCTATGTTAATTCTTCTTAACATGGCCAGGGGCTCACATTAAACTGTTTCATGTATCACTGAACTCAATTTTTTAAGAAGTGTTTCTTTTAATTCACACGAATTTGAAGAAGAGAACTCGTCTTTTTTTATATTTCAATATGTAATTTACAGTGTGTGTGTGTGTGTGAGGCTAAAAAGAAATTGAAAACTAAAGGGATGAATGTGTGAAGACAGGCCGACATTTGTGGGAATATGGAAGAAAGGGTCGGTTCAGGAGTTCTCACCGGCGCCGTACCTCGCGACGCTGGTGAACTGTATGGTTTGGACGCTGTACGGACTTCCGATCGTCCACCCTAATAGCATCCTTGTGGTCACCATCAACGGCTCCGGCGTTGTGATCGAGGTCGTCTACATCATCCTCTTCCTCATCTATTCTACTCCCAGAAAGAGACTCAAAGTCCTCGCCTGGTTCATCTTCGAGCTCATCTTCATCGCCGCCCTCACCGTTCTCACACTAACTCTCGCTCATTCTCACAAGAAACGCTCCACCATCGTCGGAACCCTCTGCATTATCTTCAACATCATGATGTACGCTTCCCCTTTAGCCATCATGGTTCGTTCTCAACTGTCAATAACTAATCTCCATCTCTCTTTCTCTATATATATGTTTGTATCACTTGATTAATGAGTTCCGAACTTTGAGTTGAGCAGAAACTGGTGATCACCACGAAGAGCGTGGAGTTCATGCCGTTCTTCATCTCTCTGGCCGCCTTTGGAAACGGCGTCGCTTGGACCACTTACGCTCTCATTCGTTTTGATCTTTTTGTCACTGTAAATAGATCTCCCTTTGTTGGTCTCGTGTGTGTGTGTGTCTATATATATACACATGCCATAGTTATATATAAGACATGTATGTATGTATGTTAATAAGTGGTGTTTGTTCGTGATGAATGAATTCTCAGGTACCGAATGGGCTGGGAACATTATTTGCGGTGGCTCAGCTTATTCTGTATGCTACCTATTACAAGAACACAAAGCGGTTGATGGCTGCGAGGAAGGCCGCCGCCGAAGGAGAAATGAATCTGTCGGAGGTAGTGGTCAGAAATGGTACGCAAGGCCCCGACAAGATTGAAGCTGCTCCCAAATAATACAAGAAACTAATAATCCTGCTGGGTTTAGGTGGCCAAAGTATGAGTCTTTTGTTGTGCCACCATGATCTTCTAATTATTCTCTCCATGTAGCTTTAAGTGCGAGGTTTGAGTTCCGGAGTCTGAACGCTGAGGAAGGACATTAAAATAAAGGAAAGCGTGTACATATCAATGCCTCCAAGATCTATTGAGTGATTTAGCTTCTAATTTTTTTAAAAAAAGGTTTTTAAAATTTGAATTCATAAGAAGATAGTTTAAATTCAGAACTGATATATGAATATGTAGCGAAAAAGAAATGTGGTCAAATGCAGATAAGGAAATATGTAATTCAACTTAACTGGTATACCTTAATGAAAAATGAGTTATTGCAAAATTTGAAAACAACTTTATTAATCTTTTTTTGCACAAGTGCGCGTTACCAAAATGCGCAACAAAAATTTTAGACTCCTTTTTCGTTCTTGTATTAAGTTGGACCTTCATCAAGTATGACAATTATTTTGTACCCATCTAGGAATTCATTGAAAAAGTGTTTTTTATACAAGACAGGTTAGTACATAATAGGAATTTTATCTCATTAAATGTGTAACATAAAAAAAATGGAGAAAAAAGCTTCTCCAAACACACTTTATCTAATGACAGAAACATATAGTCGAATGAGTGCAACTAGTTAAAATGTCTTCATTAACACTTGTTACCTCGCTACGGGCTCATCCATTATTAGTATCAAAATAAATGACCATGCTCTCTTTTAGCGCAAGATTCGTTGCTAACATTTTGAAACGTAAAATAGCAAGTTCACCTTCTTCAAAAAACTGTCATTAAAATTTTGGATAATTAAATATCTTATTTGTGACATTTTAGTATCCCCTTAATATTATTTTTGTGTTTAATGAAATTTTGGTTTTGATTTCAGAGAAGATTTGTAAAACAGGGAAAGATATTTGGCGCAATAATTGCTATGATTCCTGTATTCAATATTTACGGCACAAGTGGGAGCATCATCTAGGATTGGCCTAAAGGAATATTATGAGGAATATTACAAAAAATACAATACAAATAATACACGTGTCTAGGATTTACTACTACATAATTATCTATATTCTAACATTCCCCTCAAACGAGAGGGTGTTGTACATAACCTTGAGTTTGCTCCTGAAGTATGAAAATTTGGGAAGGGTTAGAATCTAGCCTTTGTTAGACAATCAACAGTTTGATAGCATGAAGGCACATGACGAACATCAATGAATGAATCATGAAAGTACCATGTCATGAACAAAATGCAAATCAATCTCAATATGTTTGCTCCTAGCATATTGTACAGGATTGGCTGCAAGTGCCTTAGTGCTAATATTGTCACACCAAATGGTTGAAGGTTGTTTTACCATGAGTCCCAATTCAGACAATAAGGAAAGTAACCACTTAATTTCAGCTGACTCAGTGCTTGATCTTGAAACTACCCTCTATTTTCTAGAAGCCTAGGAGACTATAGAGCATTGCCAAGGTAAACACAACAATAAGCCATAGAAACTTCTGTCATCTGTATCAGCAGCCTAATCCCCAACAGTAAAGGCTGTTAGTCTGAGGTTATGAAAGGGTTTTTAGTCTCGTAGTTTCTTCCATCCAAATCATTAGTCCGATCCCCATAGTTTCATTGGCACCAAAACTAAAATTTAATCCTAATATAAGAACTGACAATAATATTAACCCATACACATCATATGATTCCCAGCACTATATCTTTGACGGTCAATTTATGACTTCGATAGAGCCCAAATGTTAGAATTATACTCTTGAAGCATCATCCAAATTATGACAGCCAATTGACATCACCGGGAAAATACAATCATCAACGAACTTTATCTAGTCTCGACGAGTTACAAGTTAATGATCATAACACGACACGTTCCCCTGTTCAGGAGGGAAATAAACGTTCACTATGCAGAAACCTACCTACGAGGTTGCGCCGCAATACTGCATAAAAAACACACTAATATGCTTCACCCATTCAACTCAGATCCATAATCCTCATTATATAACATAAATGGGATTTGGGATCGACAGGGTTCAATAAAACCATACTAGTAAATGGATGAAGTGACAGATTTGCTACAACTTTCGCAAACTAAACCCCTTTCAGAAGAACAGGATTGACACACCCATTGTAAAACATCCTGCTGCCACCCAAGGGCTCAAACGCTCACCTGCACAATGTCATGTTACAAAACTAATCATCTACGGCAAAAGAAGGCTTCAGCCTTCACCCTCTGGGAATTCAACGAAGTTAAGAAAACAAAAATAAAGAGTAAAGCAAACCAAGAAATGATGAATTTTCCTAGAATTGACATGCATGTGAATAGGGCTACTGCTTAAAGCATGCTCAGGAGTCTTGAAAGGCTTGACCGTACATTTTAGGGCAACAAAGATAGCTGATGTAATGATATATCTTTTATTGGACAAAGCACCAGAGGGCAAACATTGAACAATCTTAAAGTCAAGTGTAATAATAACAAGCAAAAAACTAACTGGCATTGAAATCAATATAACTGACGATTATAGGCATAGTTAGGACAATCATATAAACAAACCTATTCTAGCTGCCTTCCAAAAAAATCCCCGAAACCTGCAAGGTGACACCAAAAAATGGTTTATCAAAATTTATACATGCAACTATACTACTAATTAACAACGAATGCACAATTTTTGCATGATTGGAGTCCTAAAGGTACAAGAAGGAACGCCAAAAGTAAAGCAACCCAAGCTAAAACTACTTATTTTTACATGAGTTGCATGTAAAGGGATAGACACCACCAAAAAACATGCAGCCATCCTTTCCAGGACAGAACCAAGACGAGAGACTGGAAATATCAAAGCCAGCTGCAACTCCTTAAATCCTTAAATTTCAGGGTGTTCCCACCACTTCAATTTGTAGGCCCAATTTGAATGTCAAACTAATGACACGGGAATGGTTCAAGTCTACAAAATTTCAGCCAGAAAAAAAAAACAATCACATTGCAACAAACAGAGGTGTAACAAGGGGTGTAAATTTAGTTTGTACATGTGATACATTTTTCACACCTTGAAATCCCCCTCCCCTTATTTTTGTTTAACAAGATGATTAAAATTCCTGCGTCCCTTGCTTTTATTTGCAATCAAGTTAATTGAATTTTCCCCTTCAAAGGCCACCCAGGAAATCCAAACTGTTATAGGCTAAATTGGTTAGCCCCATTTTAACCAAGATGAATAGATTACGTCCAGTATGAGATTTTAAGCCATTCCACAAGATTAATTTGCTTGGTGGTGGAGACAAGACTGGACCAATCCAAGTCATTGCCTGCCCCTAAAATGTTAGAATCTCCAATAAAGTTACATTGGAAATTTAAAGGATGGAAACTACATTCAATTAAATGCAGCAAATAATTTAATGCAACAGAATATAGGTCCTATCGCATCAAGTTTGAAAAATAAGTCACATTATTCGAATCTCATCAATAGTGTGTCATTCTATAGATTATATAAATCTATTGAATTATTGATAAGATGATATATTGATGATGATGATGATTGGCATCTGTGGAGAAGTTGAAATTGGCAACAGGTCAATGAAATCATACAAACGAGAGAAAAAACAAGCATACCCAGTTTTCTGTTCGAGTATGGTGGGAAACTGCATCCTTAGAAATGTGCACGTACAAATCACCAACAGTACCACCGTCAGAAACGAATGGAAATTAAAAAGAGCTGACTGAGACCGTGAAAAACGAAGAAAAAAGTAAACTAGTAAGTGCCAGCCACAGATTGAATCATACGATGTTGAAAACAAAATGAAACGCAGAGTTAGTTAGAAGTGGTATTACCATGCCTTCGCAGATGGATTTAAATTTGATCCGATGCTTCCTTCAATACCGCTTATTGTCTCCCACAGGATCTGCAGGGAAGGTTTTTAAAAAACAGACGAAATTAATTAAAGGCTGAATTTTATTATTGAGGGACTCGTAAAACTTGTTCTATTGGCTTATGAGTTAGGACAGATTCCTTTCGCATCAATACAGATCAGGGGGTAAATATAATTCCAGGCCAACAGCCAAGGGCACAAGCCCCTACGACGAAATTCAGAAGAAGAAGTCTGAGGATGTAATTTTAGAGAGCAAAATCTTTGTTCCCATTTTGCTAAATGTCTCAGCACCTCATGTAAATCCCCATTTCTTGAATGATTCTAGAATTTTAAAGGTGTTAGATGACTAACCAAACCGATGGAGGAAGAAGGAGCTGCTTCCTGAACTCAGCCGTTGTGCTGCAGGGTCCGTCGATCTAGTGGATGTGCCGTGGATCGCTCGTGGCTGGTGTCCCTAGACTGGAGATGCTTGGACGGGAGGCAAAGGAAGAAGAAATATCGGAACTTCCTGCACTGGTTCGGGGATCGAAAATGTCTCAATGGGTAAAATACTAGTGGTATTATTATGTTTAAAAAAAAATGGGGTTCGAGCATTACATGGTCATGGTTAACTGAATTATTTTACATAAAAATAATTATTTTAGATAAAACTTTTTTATATATTTATTTTAGTTTACGCTAAAATTATTCTTTCAACTAATACCCAAACAAACTGACGGATTGAATTTTAGCCAATAATTCTGCCCAAAAAGAAAACGATTTTAGAGTTATGAAATCAAACAAAAATATGATAAGCGAATCGCCAAGACTTGTCTTAGACATCTAAGCATAAGTTTGATTTTTGACTCTGTGTGAGCGCTAAAGCACATTTGGGAAATCTAGGAAACCGGGATTAGTCATTGATACCTTGGACTTGTCAAACAAAAGTTGATAAAGAGAAAAGGGAGAATTAAAGGTTGAGAAAGAACACTATATCTATATGTATCACTATCTATATGTACTGTAATATTTAATATAAGAGTTATTTAACTTTTAATTAATAGATAAATTAATTATTTTCTTTTTTTTGACCAACAATTAATTATTTTCTTTAAACTAATATAAGAGTTACTTTGTTACTGTACTAGCTAGCTCAAGCTTTTCGGTTGGTCTTACATGAAAGGAAGGCTATAGCTTGCTCAAGGAAGGAAGAAATATAACCCCACCCCCGGGGGGTGGCATGCTAGTCTTTTGTTCGAAATTATTCTATTTATTGGTGATCAAACACTGCAGATTTAGATTACAGAATATTTTATTTTTAATTATATTTTTAGTAGGGTTCTTTTAGTCTTTTTAGTACGCCTGATTTCACAATTGAAGTATGATCACCTTCCTACTGAATGCTACTGCTAATATTGTATTTGCTGACTATTGAATAAAAATGACGAAGGAAAATTGAATGTAGACTCTGTTGTCGGTTTGTAGAAGACATAGAAATTGCAGCTTCATAGGGTGTTTAAAGCTCTAATTCTTATTGCGCTGTTGTGCTGTGTGACATTTGCAGATGTTTGCCTGGATCACATTCACTATTTTCATATTCTTCATTTCCCCCTCGTCGTTTATAGTTCTCTAAAAAATCTCTTTAAATTTCAATTTAGAGTGGCTAGTGCTGTATTCAACGCGGTCCACTAAAAAAACCAAGACTTACCACCATGGTTTTTCACAAGAAATTTTTGGATCGAGGAAGACAGGTTAGTTTTCACTTTTCCTATAGTTTTCTGCTCGGTTTCTTTAGTCTGTCATTCCTTTTCCCCAATCTATCAATGTCATCATATGTTGCCAATTTGTTTCGGCTTCCAGTTTAATTTCAGCATTGAATCGTCAACAATGAATTCTACAACTTTTGTCGATTGCTGGACTGAACACCAGGATATTGTTAATATTGCTTCCTTTGGCGTTCACTTCTTTTCAGGTTGTCCTGTGTGATTTGAACAAAACACCAATAGAGCGCAGCTGGTTCTTGAAGAAAGATGAAGTCGTAAGACCTGGTGAATCAATATACTTCGATGGCCATCTTGTCGATGTAGGAGATCCCAAAGAAAGCCATCAATGTCCAATGAATTCTGATGATAAATTTGTTCAGAGAAAACAAATAAGATACGAACAAAATGGCTGTCTAAAGGCCAACCCAACTGTCGCCAAAGGTTCGTACTTGACTTGATCCCCCCACCCCCACATATTTTTAGTGCACTTTGTGGTGACATGCAGTTTTGTTCATGTCATTTAATTTTTTTTAAAATGCCAAATATCTGATTTATCCCCTTGCTTAGATCATCCCTGGTCTAATTATTGTAACTCTTGTGTATTGTGTATATATTTTTCATGATATGTGCACGAGGCCACACCATTATTAGAACCTGCTTTGACTAATCTGTAATCTCCTGTGGTGACTTTACTTTTTTACCCCGAAAAAAAAAAACTCTATCTGCTTCATTTCATTCTGTGTTTCATTAGTTATGTGGTAACTACATTAAGGAAATTGGTCTTGGCAAAAAATAAATTCAATGATGACTTGATATAATAGCATCCTTGTTTGCTAGAGAAGAGAGCAGTTAAGATTGTGTCTACTATTTGTGCAATTAACGGATGCACAAATTTCAAGTTAGAGCACATCATGTTTCTTTTACTATTTTGACCTAAGGTGTTCATAATTTTTCCTTTAATGTTCTTTGGCCTTGCTCAGCAGAGGAGACTCACAGTAAAGCTTATCTAGCGAAAGAACCAAATTTGAACTCCCTCTCCTCTGGGTCAGACGTGATCGAATCAAGCAGGGTGGTCCCACCAATCAAGCCTTTACGTGACAGTGCCTATTGTCTCGTGATTCTGTTTTTATCTGTGCCTTCTGCTCTTTTTTCGTATTTAAGTATCTTATCATAGATCTTTTATTTGCATGTATTTTCTCTATGCTTGATTTCGTGATTTCAAATTCATGATGTAGCTGGACAGACTTGACTTGTTTATGCTCTATAGTCTGACGTTGTTTCAAAGATATGCTAGGGGGTACCAGCTGACTTGTGCCTTTGTGGTTCATTGCTTGGGCAGGCACGGGTTCAAATGCTGGTGACCCCGGAGAGATAGAGAGAAGATATGCCAGGGGGTTTATTCTTTCAACTGTGAAATAGATAGATAATGGCTCCGTTTATATTAGCGTTTAAAACAAAACGCATTTCATATACTTATGTTATAAACAGTAAATCATATTGGAAAAGTAGTTTCTATTGTTAATTTGAACGGGTACAACGAGGTTCAGACTTGTATAATATTAAGAGAGGGATTGATCATTCAGCAAAAACTGCTTGAACTTCAATGAAGTTGTAGCATGCATGTATCTTAGATGTAGGATTGACATGGCCTTGATGTCACAAGAATCTCTTTTCCGTTATTGTCCAGCTATGCTGATCTTAATTCGTTGCTTTATTATACTTGCATGTGATTGATTTCTGCAGCCCATCAAATATTGTCTCTTTTACAAAACCGTGAGGCACAGAAGAGCAAAAGTACAGGTTAGACAGGAAACATCACCAGAAAACGAGCTACCTACCGGCCAAAAGGGTCATGATAACGATATAGGATTTATATAGGTTGTGGACCAACAATAGTCTCAGCATCCAGTCACACTTCATGTGAAAATCTTTGGGATAGGGAATCGTTTGAGTTCATGAAGTCTTCCAATGTTATGTCTTTCAAAGGCAAGTGAAGATGGAGTTTGTGAATTTCCAGGAAATTAATTTTGTGATCTTGAAGACAACAGATTTCTTGATACCTAAACCTTTTTAAGATATTCATAGGCATTTGTTGATTCTGCTTAAAGTAGATTCTGCAGCAGCAAGTGGCGGTGCCAGTTTGCAATCCACCGATAACATCAGAAGTTCCCATCAGGTCTAGTTCAAATTTATTTATCATTACCTCAAGTGCCATTGTGTGATTTATTCATAGCTGATCCCTATGGTGGATTAGAGATCATATAGTTGATAATTTTTGGTATCTAGATCACAGATTGTTCAAGTAGTCTCAAAAGTCAAAATACTATATTGTATTTTCCAGGTTTTCTTTTCCGTGTTTTAAAATAGGTTTCCTTAGAAAGCCTGAAAAAAGAGTTTGTTGGAAGAATTTTTGTTTTATACATTGGGGATAAACCTTCAGCTGTCTTGAATTGAATTGTTTCTTTCGCAATTCGTTTTCTGTAGCCCGAACCTTGCAATGAAGCTTAGACAAATACGTGCGAGTTGGTCTTTGATTTTTCCGACTCAAGTTCGGGTGCTCATGTTGTAAATATTGTGTGTGCGGGTGTGTCAAAGGAAGAGTTCTATATGACTTGGGATTGTGGAGATCCAAGTAAATATACTATAATGTGATCTTGGATCAGTAAATGGGCTAAGAGGAGGAGTATGTTTACATACGACAAAGGGCCACTGGAGATAAATCCGGCTATTTTCCATACCCTTTTGTGCGTAGGTTAAACACGGACTGAGCACCTTTTATTAGAGACATTTTACAAAATACACTTGATATTTTAGTGATGAAATTTTTACAATTAAAAACCATCTTTATTGGTCTTTTAATTGTGGAAATAAAACTGTTGGAATTTATTATTGAAATCAATTATTACCATTAAAAGCATTTCAAAACATATTATTACAAAGCAATGTACGTTGGAATTGTTTGATGTCATTTAATAGCATTTTCTATTAATAGCATTGTTGAGTTTTAACAAGCAACGTACATGGAATGATTGTGAGGCTCTTTCATTGCATTTTATAACACATTTAATGGTTTTTCAATTAAGAGCAAAACTCAAGTCTGAAGGCAGTACGTTTTTTGGCCATGAATGTTATGATTCTCTTTCAATGTTATTAAAAGCACCATCATTGCACTTTATGGGAAGATTAGAAACTGATACAAGAATTTTTTGATGTCATAGCTTATAAACTCACGCATTTTGTGTCTAGTGGAAGAGAGAAAATGGTTTTGAAAAACCTTCCATAGAATAAGGGTCTAAGGAGATCTTTGTACTCCTCTCCTCCTCCTTGCATTATCTTCTATTTGCTGAGTGCTATTATCTTCCGCTAGTTCTGTATCCCTGTATCCTTACAGGAAGAATCCGTTTAATCCTGGGGAGTGCCGCAACTTACTTGCCGGTAGTCGCGGAATAGCTCTTAAGGACAGTGTCCTCGAACGCGATTCGGATTAACAACTTACTTGCAGGTGTTGTTGCTTCCAGGATGAGTAGAACTTTGAGAGATGAGTTGGAAGGTCCACTGATTATTGTGTGCTGTATACAACAAGAAACTGATCCTCTGTCGTTTTCAATTCATTATCAATTTGAATCTTTCACATTGTCTGTTTCAGCGTGGTGATTTCTATCAAAGCTTGGAGTTCTTGAAGTCAAATGGGTCAAGGTCCATCAATTTGGGATTGATGGCCAACAAGGTAGACCCCTTTCGTTTGCTGGGAGAATCGATCTCCTTTTGAGAGACATATGTTGGAGGGGCTAGATTGGGAGAAATGGTCAATTTTCTCACTCAATCGCTATGTAGAAGAAGCCGAAAAATTCTTCAAACCAGATTCTGTTGCTGAGAAGAAAGCATGATTGACAGAGATAGCAAAAGTTACAAGGACGGATAAAAAAAAAAGAAGAGGAGTCCAGGTAATCATTCATTGAAGTTAAGTGGATGTAGAAGATGAGTGCAGCAGCGAGAAGAAAAGCCTAGTTGTAATTTGTTAATCATTTCACTCCCTTTCCGTTTGTGTTGTCAAGTTGACACTTAATGAATAACTAAGCATTGTCAACTTGAGGGGTTTATTGGAGCTATAATATATAATTTTACTTAATAAAGTTGATTAAGATTATTAGTTCAATAATTTTTATAAATACAGGGTCTTAGCATTGTAATTAGTATGAGAGGATTTGGAGTCCCACCAATGTAAAGAAAAGTTAACATGGGTCTCTCTTCAAAATCACTCTTTGATTTGGCCTTAAGTTTGAGGTATTTAATGTTTCCTATGACTAAAAATACACGAGTCTCTTTAGTTTCCCCCCTTGATGGAAGAATGAGTTGCTCCTTTGCTTCTGTTTTTCTTGGTGGAGCTATAGGGGGAAGATTGCCTCGTCTTGTCTAGATATTTAGAGAGATAAAACAGAATGCTTTCAGTAGTTCCCAAGATGTTTATATAACTGCTTGCTTCTGGCCTTATAGAAGAAACAGAAACAAAAGAAGAATGAAATCATTAAATAGAAATGCATATTCAACTGCTTGTTTCAACAATGATCATTATTTCACTCTCAGTACAATTCTGCTCAGTAAAACTAATGCTCTGACGGGTCCTTGTTGTAATTGAGTTATGAAAGATTATCTCTGAAAGCTTTTAATTCCGTAACCGCATCTTTCATCTTGAGGCGTTCATTTGGAGAATCTGCTGTGCAGGATAACCCAACTCCCAGAATTCCATTCACACAATCAAGTTGTAGATTGGGACCTCTATCAGCAATGTCATTGTGGAAAATGTGACGCAGAAGCTGAGGGTCTATGACTTGCACAGTGTTCTCTGGGAATGCTGATTGAACCCATGTTGTTAAGCTCAGGCCACCTGTGAAGCTATCATCCGTTGGGCTCCTCCCAGAAAACAGCTGGATCAACATAATTCCAAAACTGTATGCATCCCCTGATGTTGAGGGTTTTTCTCCCCATCCATACTCTGCATTTATGTCAGCAAAGCATGAGACCGACAATTACAAAGGGCTAAATAGTTATTTTATTATTAGTCTCTAGAGTTTCCCTTAACTTCTAGTTTGATTTCCGTTAAATATGGTAGAGCTTGCTTTCTAGCTATACCAATTGTTACTTTGAATATATATGATTCATGTCAAATAAATGAGTCACAGTAGATGATGAAGTAAAATCTACACATGCGATGATCTAACTTGAATTATGCATAATGGTTTTAAGACATATAGTTAATTAACCATCTCAATTAAATTTAAGTTTGAACTATAGGGAATGAGGACCAATTATAAACCAAAATCATATGGACCGGCAGAATAAGTTCTAGAATATGTATTAGCCCCACTATAAAAAGTTTACAATACACACACATATGAGATTTATGAAGAGGGGAACATTGGAGATCAAACAAATTTGCATTTACAGCGGATTTCATATGTTCAAGATACTTAGATAAAAATATGGAGTTGCTATACCTGGAGGTATGTAACCGATAGAACCTTTGAGAACATGAGTGGAGCTTATTGAGACATGATTAGATAGTCTTTCAATCATAAGCCTAGCCAATCCAAAATCTCCCACCTTTGCAGTCATATCTTCGGACAAAAGAATGTTGCTTGGCTTCAAATCACAATGCACAATTGGAGTTTCACTGTCATTGTGTAGATATTGCACTGCACAAGCAACATCAATAGCAATGTTCAGTCTCTCCAAAAGATTCAACCCATTCCCATTTGCGTGCTTTACCTTTCCCTTGATCCAATCTTCCAAGTTGCCATTAGACATGAACTCATAAACCAAAGCCAGAAATTCCTTGTTCTTAAAGTCTATACTAGAACATGATGTGATTAATTTAACTAGATTTCGATGCCTCACATTCTTCAAAGCCTCACATTCTGCATAGAAACTCTTCAAGGAGCTTGATCTTGAAGTATCTAGGACCTTTACTGCAACATCATTCCCTTCACTGAGATAGCCTCTATAGACTGAACCAAAGCTTCCAATTCCTAGTAAATTTTCTTGGCTAAAGTTTCCAGTAGCTCGTCGAATCTTGTCATAAGAGATCAATGGATGATGTGGCTTTGCCAATTCAAGTGGTGTTATTGCCTTTGGTTTTCTGCTCCTCACGTACAACAGAAAGCCAATAGCGAAACATAATTTCAATGTTACCAGAACAGGTATGGTGATATAAATTATGAGCATCTTTCTTCCATGCCCTTGAGTAACGCACGAGGAGAGTAAACACAGTTTCTTATTCCCTTCAAAATGGACTGAAGAGATATTTTTGAAGACTCCACCGCTGGGAATGGCTCCTTCTAAATTATTATAAGAAAGGTTCAATAACTGAAGGCCATTTAGATTTTGAAGTTCCACAGGAACGGATCCAGATATTTGGTTGAAGGAAAGGTCTAGAATTTCCAAGCCTCTGATGCTTCCAAGAGCTTCTGGAATAAGACCAGAAAGCATATTTCGTGCCAAAAATAGATATTGTAGGCTTAGACAATTGCCAATTGAGCTGGGGATTTCACCGACTAAAAGGTTGTCTGAGAAGTCTAAGGTCGAAACTTTGATCAAGCTCCTTATTTCTTGAGGCAAAGATCCACTTAAAAGGTTCTTAGAAACGTCTAAATAAGTGGTCAGAGTTGAGAGGCTGAGTACTTCTCTAGGTATACTTCCATTGAGCTTGTTGTTAGACAAGTTCATCGAAAGAATGCCCTGAAAATTCCCAAAACTTGAAAGTATTTCACCCTCCAGCTCATTGCGTGACAAATCAAGACTGTTCAGCTTTTGGAGACGCCCAAGGGAGTTTGGAATGCTTCCAGATATCTGATTCCCTGCCAGACTGAGCTCTTGTAGGTTCTCCAGCTGGCTTAACACTAAAGGAATTTCTCCTGAGAATGCATTGTGACTCAAGTTTAATAAACTCAAGCCTCTCAGATTTCCAATCGAGGGGGGTATGTTTCCAAAGAAACGATTCCCTCCCATGTATAACTTTGAGAGAACCTTGGAGAGATTTCCAATGGTCTCTGGAATTACACCTTCCAACCTATTGCCATCAATTGCGAGAAAGTTCAAGTGGGTGCTGTTTGCCAATGAAGTAATGAAGTCTAGGCCTCTATCTCCTGAGCTCACTATCTTATTGTACCCTATGTTGTACATACGAAGGAAGGGGAGATTACCAAGACCTGGTGGAACTGTTCCTTCCAAAAGATTGGAAGCCATGCGAATAACTTGAATGTTGGTGAGATTGTGCAAGGACCAAGGAATTCTTCCTGTGAATCTATTAAAGCAGATATTGAGCACTAGAAGTTTTGGAAGTCTGTGACCAACATCCTGAGGAATATCACCCCAAAAGTCGTTGTCAGCGACAGCCAAGTTAACTAGGGAAGATAAGTTATATATAGAAGGTACGGTCCCTGTGAGGTTGTTAATAGTGAGATCAAGCTCAATTAAGTTATTGAGCCTACCTAATTCACTGGGAATCCCACCACTTAGACTGTTTGTGCCGAAACTGATATTTTTAAGAGATGAAATATTCCCAAGAACCGGTGGAACTACACCATAAAATCCATTGCTTCCCAATTTCAGGACTTGAAGCTTTGTCAAGCTGTCGATATCTTGAGGAATTCGGCTGACTATGTTGTTTGAGGATAAGTCGAGCTTAACGAGGTTGGCCAAGCGAGTGATGTTTGAAGGAAGCACACCCTCTATTCTGTTGGAGCTCAAGTCTAAAGCTCTCAACCGAATGAGATGGCCAATTTGCTCAGGAATCACTCCTGTAAACTGGTTATCCTGCAATTGGATGGACTCAAGAAAAGTGAGATTACCTATACTTGGGCTTAACTGGCCTGAGAGTCTTAAGCCTGAAAGGTTCAAGTCTATAATTCTTTGACGGAGCCTGTTACAGGTTACGCCATACCAGTTGCAGGGGGATGATGAACTGTGATTCCAAGAAGATAAACGATGAGGAGGATCAATATTACTTAAATGAGACTTAAACGAGATCAAAGCCTCTGTATCTGTGGATATGTCTAGAGCTGCAGATGATATGCAGAGAAAAATGATGTGGGTAACTAAAGGAACAACATATAATGCAAAATGAAGAGACATGTGAGAAAAGAAGTCCATACTTGGTCTTTTTGGTTTGTATAGATAGCTTGGAGCATTTTTATATTCACTAACCCAGATGGGTTTATACTGTTTATACAATCCTCCAACTGGACTCAACTTCTCTTTGACTATTCCGCTCTGACGGAGCAATCAGCTCTAGAAGTCTTTGGGTAATCAATCCGACTTTAAGACAAGGGGAAATTTCAACGACGTGAGTATTCAGGATATGGAACGATCTCAAACTAATTCAAGTTGCTGTTCAGAAGTCTCCCACTTGACAGGATTTATTACGTGTAAATGCAGGTGACATGCAAGTGGTTAGCATTATGTTCTTACTGTATTATAGATGTGGAAATTTAATGATGAACCTGATAGTTTAGTCAAGTAGTTTAATCGGTGTCTTGTTCATTTAATTCTCACATGTAGGCAAAATAGTCCTTTATATGGCTGGCTGCCTGACATTGACTTGGCAAGCTCCTGCAACTTAATTTTGGAGAGACATCTCCCTCAAGGGTTGATGGATCGAATCACATTCACATTTTGCAAAGGTGTACGGATTGTGCATTTTATCACTGAAATAAAATATGAAAAATTGCTGAAGAATCTCACAGTGCAAAATGTATTGCTCAAAATTACTTAAACATTTAGTCTTTGAGTGGGTGCATATTTAGTTATTTGCAAAGTATCTTTTTTTTTGGTGAAAAAAATTTTAGGAAAGGGGTCTGACTCACTCACGATCTGAGGGCAAGGCATATAACTCATGATTCACTAGGGTATGTCCCTACGGGGACTGGAGCAAGCCAAGCAAGCCTTTTAGCTTTAACCACACAGGTAGGTCAACCCAGTTTCACTAAGCTATGATGATGCCTCCCCAAACGCCGTGATTGGAGCCACAATAAAGTGGTTGTAATATCCGTATATTTCCTGTGAGTGGAAATAAAGGCTAAGTCGGTATTTATGTGATGATTAAATACCCATGGATATAGAAATACAGAAAGGAAAATGCCTTTAGATAAAAAGGATCATAATTGACTAAGTCCCTAGTCTTAAGAATTGTAAGTAAAAATGATTAAGGGCAAAATGGTCATTTGGCCTAAATGACAAGAGTAAAATGGTCATTTTGAGTAATAAGGCATAGGGAACAAAATGTCATCAAATAATAAGGACATTTTAGTAATTTGGTCAAAAGTCAACAAAAAGTTAAAGTTGACCAAAAAGTCAAAGTCAACTCAAAAGTCAAAGTCGACCAAAATGTCAAAAGTCAACCAAGGGTAAGGTTGGAATTAAGAAAGAGTAGAAAAAGTAATGGCATTTTAGTAATTATGAGGAAAATGAGCCAAGTAGTGCATTTCCGTAATTAAGGATTTTCAGAGGGCTAAAAGACTGAGAAATAATTATTTGAGGTAGCAGGAGTCCTCAAATGCCGGAGACCCAAACTAAGAAAATTTTATTTGGATTATAAAGTAATTAATAAAATTATTACCCGGTATCCGATGCAGGCAGTTTCGTTGTACGGAGAACAACAGTGCCTGAAAAGCCAAAAAAGGTATTTTCTTAGAAAATTAATTACGGAAAATCCGGGAAGAATTTTGAGGAACGGACAAGAGCTTGAGAATCAGGAAAAAATATAGAATTTTTCCATGTCCTTAAGTCAAATTGGCCGCCAGAAGCCCATTTTACGGTGTTACGCACAAATCGAGGAATCCTGGCGATTTACGAAGGAAGCCAAAGGCATTTTGAGAAAGGGATGATGTCACCTAGGCAAGGATACCTAGGGAAGGGTGCCACATGAAAGAAAAGTCCTAGGAAAAATAAAAAGGAAAATTTCTCGATTAAAGGTTACTTTATGGAAATGCGTGCCACTGGATCAGGGAACTGAACGGGCCAGGGCCCAGTCAGCCAACTAGACTTGGAGGACAAGCAAAGTGGTGCCATGTGCAGCAAGAAATGCCAAGGGGACATGTGGCACAAACTCCATCAAGTATTCCCAAACTTGGTCCCCAAGTTTTAATATGCTCCACACATTATTCTAAGAGCAAATTAATGTAGCAAAACTACTAATCTCCTTCTATGTTTAAGAAAATGATTTGTGAATGTTACATGAACTTTTATGATGAGCAAAGTGCATGATTTGTGTATGAAATATGAATTTTGTGCTTTGGCCATATGCATGCTAAAGTGAAGTTTGATGTTCACATGTTTATGTATTCATACACATGACATAAAGTCATGTATGCACATTCACTATTTATGATTATGTGGTTTTGCTATTGGGATTCCCAAATCTCATCCCCCACCCACTAACCATGTAGGTGCAAGCACAAGCAAGGGTAAGGAAAAGGTTCTTGATTTTTGAAGATGATGATACATATGCTTGCTTGTTTTATGTAAATATACAAGATGCTATTTTTCTTTGAAGTTGTTAAGGTTGTAACCTAACTACAACATGAAGAACATATGAATACGGGATGATGCATGCATGATCATGAGCTAAGAAGGCTAAAGAAGGATAAGAAACTAATCATGCATGTTAGAGTTAAGATCATGAACCAAAAAGAGGTTTTGGTAACAAAAAGAAAAATTGGTTT
>JANTPZ010094455.1:0-10814 GCA_025593235.1 Vachellia pachyceras
CTTTCTCTTCAATTTTTCAACCTTGTCCATTAGTAACAAGTCGTCCCCTTTAGAAACCGCACGGTCCAACCATTCATTCACTCGCTTCAAATGAGATAAAACTACAGCAATGGAGCCACCATCCAAAGGTAAAGCTTTTTCTCCAAATACTTTAAATCCAGCATCTAAAGACTCCTCAACAAACAGTAGAAACCACATTTGCATTTCAGACAACAAATTTGTTCCCAGCTCTGCTGTCTCTTTCATTCCACTGTCTGCTGTCCACCCCCCAACATTAGGATTGGAACTCATTGATGGAGTGGCATTCAGATTCAGATTGCTCTTGGCTGCACCAAGGAATTTCTTCTTTGACAAACTCCTTTGCAAGTTTAACTGAGGGTTGGCATCACTTCCAGTTAGGAGGGACACTACCTGAAGATCAGTGGCCAAGGCAGCCTCAACCCACAGAGAGAGCGACTTTGATTGCTCTGTTGGATATCCATCATCAGGTGTCTCAGGATTATGACTACTCATAACGGATTCAGCTATTTTAACTGATCTCAAAACGTCGTCATAGATTGTGAAAAACCGGTCTATGGTTGGTAACGGATTTGTGGCCTTACATACAGAACAGAGCTCTGAAAACATGCTGAAGTAAGCAGAAGGGAAAAATCCATGTTAGAGTTATTGAGGAAGTAATTATCTGGTCGCTATACTAATACGAACCTTGACCCTTTCATAGAAAATGGACCTTTCTTATAATAGATCCAATACCCTGGCTGACAAAATACACAATTGGAAATTCTAATTTGATGACAAGAGAGGAAGGAAGCAAGTGTCATTACCTCAAATTCCTTACAACGCACTCAGTTGTATTGGCCTCCTGTAATGCTTGAGCAGCAACTGCCGAAGCCATGGCTTTCCTTTGCATTGCGTCCTGAATTGAGTTGACAACAAGATATGCTCACGTTATTCATCAAATAAAAGTAATTACTCGAAATGCAGGGTAATTAGTGAATACTTTTCATCATTTTCATGATCCGAAAAACCACATGAATCATATCATTTTCATGCTTGTCTTGATCATGCCTTCAATTAGTTGCATATTTCTAAATTTTTGGCTATACCTTTCCAAGCTTTGCTAGTTTAGCTGACAAGGCATCTAATGGAACCGTGCCATCGGTCCATTTCTTCTCATAAATGGTGATACCCAGAGCTGCAAAACTACACTTTTCTAGAACCTGATAACCTTCAATTGGACTAGATCTAGGTTTTTCCTCAGCTGAAGAGTCATTGCTACTGGTTTTCTGACCATTCACATCACTTAATCTCCTTGAGATTGCAGCCTGGCAATATTATTGGTGTCAGTTTAACTTGTTACAGGCATAAAACCAATGTTGTAACCAAACACGAGAGTAGTTTAGGGAAGTTAAGAAACAAACATACATACTAATCAGGTTCAGGAGCCGTAATGCAGAAACTAGATACACAAATATATAAATTCATATATTACCAGTGCATAGATGTTACCAGTGGACCATTTTGGTTGATGTTATTTTTCTTGCAGTTTCCTCGTCACTGGTCTATGCTTAATTACATGTTATTGTGATATGCTAATTTACAACCATATATCTATCAATACCTTACAAAAATTAAGTTCTTTGCAACGAATGGAATTTTCGATGGAGTATGGGAGTTGACTACTTTTCTGTCACAAGAAAATCCCATTTATGTATTTACCTGTGTACGCAATATCGCTTGTGCATCAAGTTTACTTTTGGTCACACTCTTTTCTTTCTGTTCGGCAGGTGCTGCAACAGTTGATTGCTCGTCCCAATTCTTCCTGGCTGATTTTGCTGATCCAACTAGTGCTTCTGACACTTTGGAAATTCCAGCAACCATAGTTGCCATCTTCTTCTTGCTTGCAGAATCAGCAACCATGGGAGAAATCTTGAGACCGCCGGATAACCTTCTCCCAGGAGAAAGTGAAGCTCTTCTTGGATTTGGCGATGCCTGTCTCCTCCCATTTGGAGAAGGCTGCCTATATCTTGATGGTACTATAATCGCAGGTTCTTTTGATGTCTTGCGATTCTCATCACGTGCAGCAGCTAAGCTTGGAACCACACACTTTGATGGTACCGGAGAAGCCGACCTCTTTCCTTTCCCCGCTGGTGAAGGGTCTCTCTCCACCACTGGGACATTCTTCTTCCCTGCAGATGCCGATCTTTTGGCCGTTGCGGGAGATGAAAATCTTTGAGGCTTTTCCGGAACCTTAATTTCCTCCGAATTTCCTGATGGAAAATTATCTCGAGGTGCTAAAGGTTGCCTTGTTTTAACTTTTTCAACCTTATTTTCCGTCTTCGATTCCTTGATTTCACTTCGCGCCTGCTCAAGTTTCTTGCTTGAAGTGTACAAGGCAATCGGGTGGGCGGACGGATCCGAATCCGAGACTGGTTGAATCACGAATTCCCGTTTGGAAGCCGAGATTCGCGCAATGAGTGGTTCAGGACTTCCCACAAATGGGTGGCGGCCAGCGACAGTTCGAATCCCAGAGACACAAGGAAAAGGAGAATCGAACTCAAAACGGTCAACGTACATGAATTGGCCGAGCTGTAAACGATTGGTGAGGATGAGTTCGTTATCGCGCTCAGAGAGAGAGACATAGGTGGAATTAAGAGAATCGGAGAGCTGGACGTAGAAGCCATGGTTGGGCCAGAGGTCGGAACCGGCGAGAGCAGGAACGATTCCGATGACTTGGAGAAGAGCAGATCGGTGGTCGCCGGTCACGCGGGTGTTGGAATTCATGGCCTGCAATAATTTCAGAAGGATTCCTTGAGTGAGGGAAGCCATTGTGCTCCGTGTGTGCTGGTGAGGGTCACGGGGGGACAGATATGGAGGAGCTGAAGAAGTAATAGGATACTAGTACTGGAAATATGTCCGTTGCAGGGTTTAAATTCAAATGTGGACCGTTTTGGACTGGCATGGTGCCGTTGTTTGTTCGCCATCCAATATATTTGAATTTAATCAATTTATTTCGGTGCTGCTAAAAGAATGCGTTACCGTTACAAGTTACAACTTTCACTTTTAATGAGGAGCACAGCAAGGGTTCCTGGTTACATAGACTAATGCCTTGGACAAAAAAAAAATTGGACTAATGCCTAATATCATGTCACGTGTCCTCTGCCCCAATTGATTCTGGACTGGTTTATGTTTTTTTTATCTGCGTAATTCACGAAATCCATGATGAATGAATTTTTAAAAATTATTGGGTTGCGTTGATTTTAATTATATGTATTTATATTTTATATAGAAGGGTAAAGGTTAAAAAATATTATTTATTTTCACGTAAAGAGCATTCAACACAAAATTGCCATCTCATTAAATATGTTTACATTGACCGTTTAAGTATACTAAGGTTGACTGTAGATGCTCACATGGAGGATGTCATTTTCATTGCCACATCATCCTCCGTGTCAGCATCTCCAATCAAATTAGTATACTTAATGATTATCGTAGACATATTTTAATTGTCATTGCAATGTTGCCCTATTTTATAATTTTCATGGTCATTTATACACCCAATATTTATTTATAATGGTGACAACTCTTTCCTTTGGGAAAAAAAAAAAGACAACTCTTTCCATAAAAGATAAAGAATATGTTTAGATATTTTCCTTTACAAAATATCGTAAATATAGATGCAAAGTGACATAAAAGTGAAACAAAAAACACTTCTTAGAGAAATGGGTATTCAAAAATATTAAATAAAAGATTTAACTATTCTCATTGGTCTTTCTTTCTAAGATCTGCTGGGAGATTTATTTAGGTTGTAATGTAGTTTTATATTTTTAGAAATAACCAATTGTTTTAGCTCATGGTGAGAATATAGCTTAATAAAAATTGATTAATTTAAAATAGCTAGCCAAAGGACATATAGCTTAATTGTATGTGAATTTAAAAAATATGAGGTTATGAGTTCAATCTCGTTTATAACCTCAAACTCTTAATATTTGGCTCTTTAATTTAAAAAGAAGAATAAGAAGAAGTGTTAACAAAATTGAATATAGTAAAGAACGTTAGTTCCACACAATATAACAAATTAATATTTAAACTCCAGTTGAAAAGAATACCTACATTCAATATTAAATAAATAGGATTACCTTCAAAAAGTGGAACAAACATGTACTTCACAAAGAAAAAAGAAAATAGTTTATCAGCACTCTCTGTGTATTGGCTGATGGTTTAGATTCAATAAAAGATCATTCTCGGATCGGAACAATTACCGGTTCATCGTGATCAATGTTATTAGCCAGAGAATGCTAAGAAATAAATATTGGGTGAATTATTAAGTTGGAAGGCATAAAAGTGTTCAATTATTTATTTATTTTCAATAAAGTCTAACGAAACCACTTACAACAAATTTTAGGTCTTGTGAATTCTTATTTCACCTCCACAAATAATAAGTCATCTAAATCTTGAGCCTTGCAAGAATGTGCTTTATCAAGATGCAACATTCCTCCATAAAAAATATAGAAATATATTATCAATTTTAATCAAAAATTAAAAGAGCAATCCAAATTAAAGTGAGGATAGCTGCACTTGGAGGAATAAAAGAGCTCAAGGGCTTGTTTGGAATCAATTTTAAGAATAGCTTTTACAGATTTTAAGGTAAAACATAGGTTTTGAAGAATATATTTTGAAGAATAGCTTTTACTGATTCCGGATCAAAACTTAGGTTTTAAAAAGTGATTTATGTTTGGGAAGTTATTAGCTTTTACGGATTCTAAGATAAAAAGTATGCAGGAAAGAGGAAAGAAAGAGAATGAAAAGTAGAAAAAGAAAGAAAGTAAAAGTAAGAAAGAAAAAGAAGGAAAAAAGTAGGAAAGGAAAAGGAGAAAGACGAAAAAACGTAATAAAAAGGAAAGAGGAGAAAGTAGGAAAATGAATAAAAAGTAGGAAAGAGAAAACCTAAGTTTGAAAACCTAGATTTTGTTACCAAAATAGCTTTTTTGAAAATTTGTTGTATCTGGACAACAAACCTAGGTTTGCAACTTGATCCCAAACAAACCCTAAAAAAAGTATTTATTCAAAAGCGATGGTTCGAACAAGAAGACTGATGCTTCCTGTTCTTTGCCAAGGACAGGCAAAAGCAAGAGAAGTAGGATGGAAGAAATTCAGTTCACTGCTTGCATTGCAAGAGTATTCGTTGACTGTATGTTTGAACTAAAGAATGAAGAGAAAAATATCCACAAGTGTCTAGTGGGAAACCTATAGAGCTTTGTAAATTCTACTCTACATAATTTAAATGCCAGATAGAAAGGAAAAATCTGTGTGTGTCATATCTAATTCTGAATTCACTACTTAAAACCAATCAGCTATAGCAAAATCATAATCAAAGTACATGTACACACAACATTCCTTAGTATATCCCATAGCCATCCATGCACGAATGAAAAACCAAAAGAAATCATCAGTGGGAACTGGCATCCGTTTTCTGATGGATCGTCATCCGTTACAATAGCCAGGCCAGAGAAATCACAGTCCCAATCCCTCTGGTTATGTACTTGATAATACATGTTAAAGGCATAAGATGCATTCCCTTGTAGGCTCAGATTATTACAAGAAGATCCATAACCCAGAGCAGTACAATCAGATAGACTACAAGCATAGTCAATACTTCGAGCCAAGAACCGCGCATTAGTACCAGCATCAGTGTTCAAAACACACCATTGTCTCTCCATATATTTTATACCATGCACAGGAATCAGACCCTTGTTTAGTTCTTGACCTGTTAAGTCTAGTTCATACTTTGGCTTCCCATCGAACTCAAAAATCCCCCAGTGCCTCTCGAACATGCCGGGAGCAACACTCTTCGCGTTCTCATCGATGAGGCTGAACAGATACATGTCAATGACCCCTCTCCTTTTAGGGGTACCGTTTCCACCCAAGACGTGTTTAAGCAAACCTTGGTTGAACCTCTTTGCATTTTGAATGTTAGCATTTTTATCACCATCGGTTGGCCACCCGACTTCGCCTACGAGGACTTGCATGTCAGGGTACCCTGCCTTTGCTAATGCCCATAAAAGAGTGTCCATATTGGCATCAAATACATTAGTGTAAAATGAACTTCCATCCCTAAGAGGCTTGCTGTTTCCCTCAAAAAAAGCAAATTCAATGGGGAAGTTGTCGTTGCCATAAAGGCTAAGGAAGGGATATATATTTACAGTAAAAGGGGCATCACATGAATATAGGAATTGGATGATTTCAACAATGAGGTCTTGTATTTCTGGCCTGAAGCCACCAGCAGACGGCACTGGATTTGATTCAGGGGAAAAATAAATGTCTGCATTAAAGGGAACTGTGACTTTGACCTTTGAGCCCAAGCCAGAATTATACAGTGATGCTTGTATGTTCTTCAGAGCTAGGAAAGTTGTACGTAGATAGGTGCCATTATAAGCTTTAAGGAAAGGCTCATTACCCACTGCAACAAACCTGCAAATAGTAAATCCAAATATCATCCATGCAAGAAAGAGTAGTTCAAATACGACTTTAAACATGTACAAAAGAAACTATTTTAAATAAACAAGAAGATATTAACGCACCGCAATTAGTAGGATGCATACAAGATGAACATTTGATTGAAACTCAAACCTCAGATACGTGTTTGTAGTTTTGTCGTCATTCAGATTGGTGTAAAAGAACAAAAGACCGTGACTAATAGGTTTAATGATCTCTATAACATTGAAAGATTAGCAGAATCTCTAGTGGAAAATTAGATATCACTGAGCAAGATATGAAATCCAGACAAGAAAGGAATAGAAGGACTGCTCAACCTGATGTTGACTCCACCAGGATACAAGTAACTGGTCACATTCTCAGCGACCCAAGAATCTGCAACACTAGGATTCTCACTCATCTCCTCCAACATGTTATTAGGAATTGCCAGCATCACCTCGATATCAGTCCCCATCAAAGCCGCCATGATCCACTCATCCGCATCAAACAACTTCAGTTTATCAAACCCATTTTGCTTCAACACCTTAACTATCTTCTCGGGCGGAAGCTGATGAGTAGCCATAGTTCCCCAGTTCACCCCAACTCCAAAACCCCTTGGGGCCCTAGCACACAAGACGAAGAAGAAGAACACCACCATTAACGCCATCTTTAAATTCTTTTTACTAATTTCAAAAGGGGTTTCTCAAATTTTCCTCGAGCTTAGAAAAGAATTCAAGAACAACGGAAGAACATTGGGTTTGAAGTATCAATCAAACGGAAGAAAAGGGGATGTTGCGTAGCATAACTTTTATACTGGACTCTACTCGGGCATTACCACATTCGTGCCTTAGCAGAGAAGCTAAAAATGTGACCCCATGAAGTAACCATTCCTTCCTGAGTTAGTTATTCGCTTACGATAGCCAATTTTAGCATGAGTCGCAGTATAGTTACAAGCTCATTCATCAATATCTCATGTGCGTGGCGATAATGTTAAAAACTTGAACACTCGAGATGTAAAGCCGACCAAAAGTGCCCAAAAATGAGTTAACAATCCTTATTGGCCATAAGATTCAATAAACAATTCACTATAAAAAGCACTCTTTTGGACCTTCTTTTCGGCCAATAGATGCTCTCCAAGACTTTACAAAAAAGAATTATATCCCTAGTTCACAAAGACAAAAAAAAAGAAGATGATGAGATTATCATTCTTTAAACCAGTATAATGGCAGTGTAATAAGGTATCAGTGCTATATATAGTCTCACACACACACACTCTCTCTCTCTCTCTCAATATATATATATATGCTTTGGGTACGTACGGTGTTCAGTGGTGCTGCTTTTGGCATTTGGGAGCTTAAAAAAATATGCGTGTGTAATGTGTAGTGTGAATGCGATAAGTTTCATGCACGTGCATTGACTGGGCATTCTGACAAGAAATGAAGAGAGTGGTCCAGCTGCCAACTTTCCAGCAAGGATTTACGTGTATCCTTTTCCTCATGCCACTCTTACAGGAGGAGATTTAATTTATGTTAAAGATACTTTAGAATTTTTTTTTTTTGCCCATGAAAGATACTTTAGAATGTTGGATAAACTTAAAGCATAAAATATTTTAAAAAAATCCACTAGGCATATTTTGTCACACATCATCTAGCTAACAGAGTGAACAAAATTTGTTATAACCAATAAATTGAGTTGATATGAATTTTATGCTATGTGGATGGGCTAACGAGCTTTCATTTATTTATATACCATCTCCAGTGGTCTTCAGAGCTTGTTGATTTTTTCAGGGTGATTAAATAAGTTAATTAACTCATATATTTATTATTTTTAACCTAACTGATTCGTTTAATTTATAAACTAAAATAATTTAATAATACATATGATATGCATAAATTTTTGAGAATATAATTGCAATTAGCTTATTGAGTTTTTAAATCTTTTTAAAAAAGTCAACTAACTTTTAATACAAAAGACCGAAAGTTTATAATATTTAGAAAAATTTACCATCAAATCCTAAGTAACCCAATTAATGAATAAAAGGTTTTAAAGTTCGGTTGTTACTGACAACCGGATCAGCTACTATTGAGACCTGATGATAATTATGACAATACGTGAGACCGTTTATTCATTAATTCCCCTATTTATGATCTAATAGTAAATTTCCCTAAGATTTAAAAGGGACGGGTAAAAGACATGCCTCAGGGCTTAGGCGTAGTTGTTTTATATCTAAGTTGGAAACCTAACTGGAGAATAATGATTAATTACATTCATAGATCTAAATTAAAAAAAACAATAAAAAGATACAAAATAATATGAAGTGAAAGGGGTAACGCTCATGTCATGATGGGAGAAATTTATTTCAAGAGAATGATTCAAATAATCTTATATTCTTCACTTTGTAACGCATAAAAGTAAGGTTTGTATTAAGAATTTAATTTTCATGGTATTATGTATGGATGTAATGGGTAGACTAATATATTACACGTGTAATGTAAAGCATACCAATTTTGATTAATGGTTTCTGGTCTTTATTTCTTAAAAAAATGCCAAACTCAAGCTTAATATTCCAGTGGGTTCCACTTAAAATTGCAATGAGTTTAAAGAGATGTATTTTTAATTGAAAGGTATCAAAATACTTTAAATTAAAACTCATAACAAATATGAATAAATTTACTTGAGTCAAATGATTTTAATTAGTTAGAATTAGAACTTAGAAGAGGAGGTACTTACATAATAATTTCTGGAATTACATACACAACGAAACTAATATATTCATGTATTGATATAATTACTAGGATAAAGACAGATAAAATAAAAAATAGATGTAAAAGAAGGAAGGGAAAAAAGGAAGAAGGAAGAAAAATACACTTTTGGTCCTCTAATATCATACAATGTTTTGATTTAATTTTTTTATTTTATAAAATATTTTTGTTTGTTTGAATATAAGTTAAATTGTCCAAAATTTAATCAAATTTTCTTTCATATAATTAGGTACATTTTTTAATGTATTATAGGAAATAAAAATAATAACAAATATTATAATTTCCATATTCCCTATTTTTATTTTTATCAAAATATTCCCTATCTTTAGTGATTGAATATACACACCGTATATAAAGGAATTCATTTTTTTTTCTGTCAAGGGGGAAAATTCATATTAAATCCATTGAAAATGTATAAATCATAATTCAGACTTACTTTTATTAAATTTCTAATAAGGTGTATCCGTCTTAATGAAATTTTTTTAATGTTGTTAAAAATACTATAATACCCCTTTATCATTAGAATGAGAAATTGAAGTTATGTGTACGCCAATTTTTTAATTATAAATTACTAAAGGTTCTTCATCCTAATAATGTCCAAATCTACTATTCCTTGAACTTTTGGCATCTCAATTTTTAATTTGACTTTACCAATACTAACAGTATATTCTAATAATTTTTCTTTTAACCCTGATTTTTGAATTGCTATTTCATTCTACATTTTTTGCAAAACACAAAAGAGTTAGACAAAAACTTTGTTTTGAATGAGAATTTGTATATTGCGGTTTTGTTTTGATTTTTTTTACTATTCCATTCAAAAAAATTATTTTATTATTTTTAATATACAAACGAATATTTAAATACTTTAGTAATTATTATATAAAAAAGAATTAGGTCTTAATCAAGAAAAGACATGGAACAAGGAGGAAATGCCTTAATTAAAAAAATAGTAAGGAGAATTAGGCTAAGGCCAAAAAAGAGAAAAGAAAATGGTATATAAGTCAAATTATATAATTCAAAAATATTAAATAAAACCATTACGTGCTATTAAGAATTTGATAAAGTGTGAGATTAAATTTAAATTTGTGTATTTTTATTTATAAATCTACCGTTCTTTTCCTGTGTCTTTTTTTGACCTTGCCATATAAGAGTTGACCCTTGCTTCCTCTCAGAAGCATGAACACTAATTTTCAATAATAATAACTTTCCTACACATTTTCGCCTTCCTGCCCTGGCCCCCTACCCTCCGAAAGGTCGCGAGTCTACGGCGCCGCAGAAATTTCTACTGGGCGTCGCTGCTGCTTTCCTCCGGTAAGGCCTCCTTCTTCCTCCGTGCTCGCGTGTCTTGTTTTCTTTCTTACACTTAATGATGCAAATGAGAGGTCCCAGGTGTAATTCATCATCCAGATCTCATCCCCTCCACCCCCCAAAAAATTTCTTTGTTCTTGCTAGTTGCTGATCACTTACCTGACAAAGAAGGTTGTTTTCAACGTTTTTCTTCATCTTTTTATTATATTTTTTCTTTTCTTGAAGGTAAACTTGTTCTTTTTCGTATGATGATTTACATCGGGATAGATA
>JANTPZ010094456.1:0-15062 GCA_025593235.1 Vachellia pachyceras
TAAAACAATTATTGTCATACTCAACACTCAAACATTTCCTATAAAAACTATGGTCATTTATGCTCAAAGAACAAAATAAAATCCATCTCATAAGTCACAATGGAGAAGGGTTTTCTTAAACTGCTTTCACTTGCTCTCTTGTTCACTCTTGCAATAGCATGTATGAATTATCTCCTCTTCATTATCATTTTCTTTCTTTCTTTATTCCTTCCTGTCTCTTTCATGTAGAAATTATAAAAAAAAACCCTCATTGTAAAATTTATTTCTTAGAAACGAGGTTTTTGAGTGGATCAAATTCATGTTTAGCTATATGTAACGTATCTTTTAGAGATATGCATGCAAACCTATTTCGTTTTACACATTGTTAAAAATAAATCTTACATAGTTGAAAATGAGTCGTTGTTCAACAAATATCAGGTAGATTCAGATTTTAGACTATAAATTTTGGAACTATATTGCTCTCTCTTTCACTTATTTGTGATGAACTTAAATGAGTAAAACAACACACACACACATGCAGTCATGTCAATGCCATTGGCAAGTGGATCTGAATGCAGAAGTGACCCAGACTGCACGATTGAGTGCGAAGGACCAGGTTCTTGTGTAAATGGAAACTGTCTATGTGGTAAACTACTGAACCAGAAGCTCCATGCTACCCATCCCAACCAGAAGCTTCTTCATCATCAACGCTGCGTTAATGGCCAACAATGCAACAAATAAAGTCACTCTTGAACAGTTTTAATTAAGCCTAATCCCATCCATGATTTGACATCAACATTTATTGTCAACCTTCTACTATTAATTAATAATAATACTAATAATATTTATGCCTCAAATGATATGATGTTCAGCAATGTTTTATCATCCAGTGGTTTTGAAAGTTGAATATATGCTTTTGCAACTCATCCAGTGGTTTCATAATCCTACACGCTTTTAGATGAAATTCAATAAGCAAATAAATAACCACGTACTTGCTTGGTTTACACATTCAAACCACGTTGTATGCAAATCGAGATAAAACTCATGTCATATACTTATCTTAGAATCCGTAAAATCACTTTCCCAACAAATTCCTAACCATGTATCAAGAGTTTTGGATGAGCGGAATAAGTTGTATTTTTAAATTTTCCTCTCATATAATAACATCATTCACTACTAGAAAATCACAATTTAGCAAGGAAAATTAGCGACAACTTTAAAATTTCTCTCTAAATAGCCAAATTAACGAGGAATAGTAAATTCCTCTTTAATGTCCAAATTAGCATGAAAAATTAGCGACAACTTAGATGTTCCTCTCTAAAATGCTCAATTAGCGAGGAATATTATATTCCTTTCTAATTTTTCAAATTAACAAGAAAAATTAGCGTGGACTTAAATATTCCTCTCTAAAATACCCATTTAGTGAGGAATTTAGCAAGGAATATTATATTCCTCTCTAATTTTCCAAATTAAATGAGGAAAATTTTTACTATAATATTGAGTTATTCGTATTCATATTTTAGCATGAAATTTTAGAGGGATAAAATAGTTAATATATTTTTTAAATTTTGGAGGTTTAGCCAAACATGAAATTTTGGAGGTTTCCCCCTAATTTCTATTTCACACCATTTTCCCTCTTATATTTCCCTCTTATATTTCAATTTTTTTCTAATTTTAAACAAAATTTCTCACAACCAAATTCCTACCTCATCAGACGGCTTTCTCCCACGGCTCTACCAACTCAGTGCTCGACCACTCACCATCTCAAAATCCCCAACCCTAACCCCAGCTTCCTCCCACGGCCACTCCGTCTTCATCTCTCTCGCGGCCACTCGATATTCATCTCTCCGTCCAATTTAGCCATCCCATGGTTCGTTCCTCCAGCGCACTCCAAACAACGCCTAAATATCCCAATGCCCAATTCTTCAGGAAAGGTTATATGATCGATCTACTGCGTCTCTTGGGTTTTGTGCAATTTTTGTTTTACGGCCTCTCGTAGCCAAAGCTCTGCGCACTCCAAGCTTCAGTCATGGCCGTCGGTAAGAATAAGAGAATTTCCAAAGGAAAGAAAGGAGGAAAGAAGAAGGCGTAAGTGTCCACCTGGTTCTTTTGAAGTTTCAATCTTTATGTTCTATCGATTTGCATTCGACTCTAATTTGTGTTGTTGACTTTCAGAGCTGATCCATTTGCCAAGAAGATTGGTTTTTGTTCGCCAATATGATGTTTGGTTGCAGAAGGGAAAAAATTGCACGAGTTACGTTCGCATTTTGATTATGTTGGGAATTTTCTATTTGGAAAACAAAAATACAAAAAGTCAAAAGCTGGTGTTTCCTGCTTTATGGTTAGTCCCGTTTTCGTCTTTGCTATCTTATTCTGTCTCTGGAAAAAAAAAGCCTCTTATCCACTTAAGTTTCTGTTTCATTTTTGTAGTCCGAATAATAAGATTTCTTTGATGTTTCTTCCTTTTCCTGTTTTCTCTCTGGTTTTTGTCTGACTATGGCAGGCGCTGCACTTTAGGTGGTGGTGACTTGTGAGCTTCAAGCATAGCAATGAATAATCGTATGGGAGTTGGGAGGGCTGCATCGGGTGTGCTTTTGATACCTTAATGTATATAATTAACTAATGTAGTGTTTTGAAATTAGAAAATATTATGCTTTCTCTAACAAAACTTCTCAGTTATTCCACCGAGTGGATTATTGATCTGTACTTCAATTTGTTTTTGGGCATGAAGATGTGGTATAAACTTGGAATCAAGTTTCTGTGGTGGTTTTTTTACCCTGTCCTTTTTTTTGGGGTTGCTTGAGGATGGAAGAAGCTGCCTTTTTTGTCTGGTTTCTTCACTTGTAGATTTTTGAGCTTGTTTTACACTTTAGGTGCATGTAAAGTTTTAAAGAGTTTCATCTTTTGTCTGTATGGTTATCTGGAAAATACTTTGGCTGTTAAGTAGCTTGGAACAGCAAATTAGCTTAGTATTCTTGAGAAAATCAACATTAAGGAATGTGGGGTTCGTAAAAGCTATTCCCATTTGGTTTTCTTGTACATTATAGTAAATAATGGTATATAAAAATCTGAAAAACTCATGCTAAATGAAAATAGTAATGGAAAATAATCATGCTAAATGAAAAACTCATGCTACATAATGGTATTAGAGCCAAAGAAAAAGAATCTGAAACTTTACGTTGCTTAATAGTTTTTGGCCTGAATTGTGTTCATGACAAATTTGCATTGCTTAATAGTTCATGACAAATTAGGCACAGTTTTGCATGCAAAGGGTATGTTTCACAATACTTGCTTGGGTACTTAACTGAACCTGTAGCTGATATATTTCAAGGAAATTTTCTCTAATCTTACGTACCAACTTTCTCCTTGGCAGTTGTCTGATGGTGGGCAGGAGAAATTTCTTATAATTGGTGCTTAAAATTGTTAGATTTTTTATTTATCAGTTGGCTTAATGATATGATTGTTTTACTTTTCATAACATAGTGATGATGAAGATATCTACCAGGAGGAAAATCTGGAATTGGATTATGGATTTGGCAACATTGTAGTTGTGGATAACCTCCCAGTTTTACCCCAGGAGAAGTTTGAGAAGCTTGAAGGTGTAATACGTAAAATTTTTAGTTAGATTGGTGTGATTAAAGAAGATGGCCTATTTATGCCTGTTGATTCTGCTTCTGGGAAAAGTTTAGGATACTGCTTTGTTGAGTATAATACTCCTCTGGTATGAGTATAAAAACCCAAAAGGAAACCAATACTAGTTTCTATATTTTTATGCAAAGACTTTGTTATTAGTAATTTACTCTTAGTTTGGATGGGAAGAAAATTAGAGAGGAAAGAATACTAGGAGGGAAAACTTCCCAAAAAGTAACGTTTTGTACTGTTTTTGAAAGTTTTCCTTCATAGTATTCTCCCCCATCTATTTTCCTCACATTTTTCCCACCATCCAAACCAAGCTTTAATGTCATTTTTACACCTTGTAGTTGTTCACTACATTATATATATATATATAGTTCATTAATTTTTCTATAATTAAATCTGGCGCTTATTACAGGAAGCTGAGCTTGCCAAAGAAAAGACACATGGATACAAATTGGATCGAGCACATGTTTTTTCAGTGAACATGTTTGATGACTTTGCCCAGTTTATGAAAGTTCCAAATCAGTGGGCTCCTCCCAAAATTATTTTACAATTTTAAGCACCAATTTACAGCCATTAGAACATATCTCCTAGAGAAATCTCGTGTTTGCCAAATCTCTGATCCTGAGCATAACTATCACTGTTTTTACCTTCTCTGTGCAGCTGCACCTGAGGTAGGATTACTGAGCTGTTCTTGTTTCTGCTTTTTACAAATCTACACGACATTCTAACTTATGTTTGCTTTTATTAGGAAGAGGAGAGATATAAGTTGGGAGATCCTAAATTGTTTCACTACCTTAATCAATCCGGTTGTTATGAACTAGATGGTGTTAATGCTACCCAGGAGTACTTGAGCACAATGAGAGCCATGGATATAGTGGGAATCAATCCTGAAGAACAAGCATAGCTATAACCTTGAATAGTGATTCTAATAATTTTTTAGCTTCATCTACTAACAAAATATGTTAGTAAATTCTCTATATAAACTTCCTTGTCCTTGCTTTCAGGATGCAATTTTCAGAGTTGTGGCCGCTATTCTCCATCTTGGAAACATTAAGTTTGACCAAACAGAAGAAGACTCATCAGTTTTAGCATATGAAGAATCAAAGTTCCATCTTGAAATGACAGCAGAACTTCTCAAATATTTATGTTTTCATAATATTTGATGTATCATCGAGTTCTTGGCGAGAAAAAGTAATTGCTAATTTATAAAAAGCACAACTTTTCTGCAAGTTCGAGACTACTGTTCAACATCTGTGCATTTGTAGATTACTTGTGATCTGTTTTACTTGGTTGAACTTCCAGCAGTTCTCAAACTTGGACTGGCATAAAAGGATCTGCTCCAAGAAGGATGGATAAAACCTCTGGAGAATGTATTTTAACAAGTATCTGCTCCAAAAGCTGCAAAAATCCTCTCAAACTTCATGTCTGCTAAGATGGTGCTTCAGAAGCCCTTAGTTTGTATATGAAGAATGGTGCTTCAGAAGCCAATTATAGATCGTGATATTTTGATTGCTTGGTGAATGTAAAAATACTGAAGATATATACTTTAATTTGTTCCTCTTGGATTCAAGTAGCAATTCGGCCTATTTAGGTGAAGAATCATTAGAATGTATGCTTATAACTTTTATATGTATTTTTTTAACTCCAAGACTTTTATTAGACAGTAGAATGTATGCTTATGGTTAAAGATACTATGTATTTGATATTATCATTTAAAATTTGATTATTTGGTCAATTGTGTAATTAAATATGATTTGTTTATAAAATATTTTTGTAAATGCGTAGTTGATTTATATTTAAAATTAGCGGTAAATTCAGCGATAAAATTGACAAATGTGGTGATCCTAACAGCATATAATTGCCCATTTAGTGATGGAATATAATGCATTTAACAACAAAATTGTTAATTTAACGACGGACAAGTATGGAATAATGTCATCATTTTAACGATGGAATTTATTGAATTTAGCGACGGAATTATTCGTCGCTAAATTAGTGACGGAAATTTCCATCACTAAATTTTTCCGTTACTAATTCTGTTGCTAAATTTAGTGATCCTCATTTTAGTGACGGACTTTTTCCATCGTTAATTCTGATTTTTCTATCACTAAATCTGTTTTTTCCGTCGCTAATTCCGTCGTTAAATCTAATTTTTCTAGTAGTGATTTTAAGTTAAAAATAAAATTGTCTGTGTTGCTAATTTGCATATTATTGTGTATGTGTTAATCCTTATGTTTGAGTGCATATTATATATAGTTTGATCTAATAAAAAGAAAAAAGAAAAAGAAAAAAATGATGAGACAATATGGAATTTAGTATAACATTATAATTTGAACATGTTAAAATTTTGACATTCGATTTTGAAGAGCTTTTGATTGGGAAAATTGAGAAACTCATGTGCAAAAGCAACCCTAATCCCTGACAAATATATATTGTTTCTGTTAGAAGAAGACGACGACCACGACATACTGTTGAAAAACAAAATTACCACTGAAAGAGATGAAAGAATATTAATTAGTTAGCAATTTTTTGCAATTTATTTTAAGAACATACTTACTTGTTATGGGTTAATATAATCTTTGATTCCTGAAATTTACCTTCATTTATGGTTTAATCGTCCATCAAGTTGAAAGTAAGTGGTTTCAATCTTTCAAGTTTCATTTATATTAGTCCCTGCAATGTTGAGGGACTAAAATCAATGTTTTAAATTTTGAGGACAAAAAACAAAACGAGATCAAACTTTAAGAAATAACAAATTTTATTTACCCTGATATTTATAATTTTTTTTCAAAAGCACCTTGTATACCTTTTCCTTCAGCGAATTTATTTTCAAATCTAATTAAGTAATGTACATACACTTTTTGTTAATAAAATATAATAAGATTCTTTATGGAAATATATAAAATTATTCATAACCTTGTCATTAATTTTACCTTTTTATATCTCCAATAAAAAGCCAGTCAAAATTTGAAAAAGAAATTGTTCACTTGAAAAGGAATCAGAGTTATCAGATATGGGATAAAATTAAAGTACTAAAGAAAATCTCCTAAAATCAGAAAAGGAAAAGTGCATGAGAATATCCTAATTACTTAATTGTGCATATTGATCATATCCTAATTATTTCATATGAAATTTGGCTTTATAGTAATTGCATGAGATTTTCCCCTTTTTATCCCCTATAGTAATTCTCTTGCCATCTAAAGGCTTCCTTGAGCAATTATAAATTGGATATTTTGGCTCAGACATATCCCAAAAAGGAGGGAAAAAAAATCTCTGATAAGTAAACTGTGATCACAATGGCGAAAGGCTCCTTCAAAATAGTTTCACTGTTACTCATCTTCATTGTCATAGTAGGATGTAAGTTATCTGTTATTTAGTATTCCTTTATTTAATTTTAAAACTTATGACATTTAATACATTCCCCATGGCTTCATGCATTTCATTTAACCTCTTGCGGGTTAGAATATATGAATTGAAAACAAGTTTAAAAGAGAAAGTTACCTCCCAAAAAGACTAGTCGGTTAGTAGAAGATACCCATAAATTTATAAATCACATTTCATCTGTACAGCTCTTGACACAGAATTCATAACATTTTTATCAAAATAATTTGAATACTCATCATATAATGGACAAGAGATTATTATAATTATATTATGGTTTTATATAAGAATTTAATTAAAGTTTAAAAGGAAAAAATACCCATGACTGATAAATATAATCTAATGCCATTATTTTTTATGCTGGACCGACCCACGGTTTTTTTGGCATATACATGTAACAGTGTTAGCTTACACTAATGTTCATTGCATTTTTGTTCCAATTTTAAATGCTTATGATTATTTTTACACCTCTAAACGCATTTTGCCAAAAACTCAGGTATTTTTATATCTCAACACTTTTATTAATATAATTTTGTGTAATGTCTATATATATGTGTGCAGTGGTATTATCATTGGAAAGTGTTGATGGATTATGCCAAAGTGATGGAGATTGTGATGAACTCAAGTGTGGGAAAGGACATGGAAGTTGCAGAGAAGGTGCTTGCTATTGCCATCTTCTTCCCAACAACAATAACAACAAGAAGCAGCAGCAGCAGCTTCTTTTTCAACAAGAACAAGAAGGAAATTGTGTTACTACAGATGACTGCACTAAATCTAAATCCCAGTGTTCTTACCAATTTTGCTACAGGGAATGCCTCAATGGAAGGTGTATCTGTCACTGTTAATCAAATTGTGTTAATCAATCACTGTTGAAAATTGTGACTACATGGTTTCACATTATCATGCCATCAACTAATTTACATACTACTGATGGTTTCATGTCCTTTTGAGTGATTTTCATGCTAAATGAGAATAAATATGTTAAATTAATTTTATCTCGTTGGACAAATTCCAGATTTTGGTGACTATCTTATTGTTAAATGGCTAAGATTTGATTGTAATTCATAAAAGTTATGGATACATTACTCGCCACAATAATCAAATTAGTCTTTGGCACACAATTAAAATAAATTATATATTCATGCTATTAAAATAAAAGTATAATATCAATAAGAGCTTGCACCCTATCTAATAAAAGTATAATATCAATAAGAGCTCGCACCCCATTTAAAAGTATAATTAGGGGTGAGAAGAAAAAACCAACCTACAACCCATCTCTATTTAACCATTAAAACTCATCCATTTTGGATCCGTGATGGGCGGGTGGTAACTCGGATGGGGCAGGGTACGGGTTCCCTTCCCGTGTTACTACTACCCATTAATAAAAAAAAGTCAGCTACTGCCTCGGACTCAGTGGACATAAGACAGGACGAGACAGAATGAGGTAGAGACAGTGGACCGCTCACAGTTCAGGTCCGTTCAAACTTCAGTGTTCACGCCTTCTGCCTTCAACCCTTCACTTTTGCCTTTCTGCCTTCACTTTATTTCTCATGGAACAAATGAAGATTGAGGTGGGTCTTGGTGGCGGCGACGGAGGAGGTATGTTGTGGAACGAAGACGAACGAGACATGGTTACGGCGGTTCTGGGCGGTCGATCTTTCAATTAGCTGGTGAACCACTCGGTTTCACCGATGTTACCGACGGGAATCTCCAGAAGAAGCTCTTGGATCTCGTGGAGCGTCCGAACGTATCGAATTTCACCTGGAACTGCATCATTTTCTGGCAAATCTCTCAGACAAAATCCGGCTAATGGGTCTTAGGTTGGGGCGATGGGTGTTGCAAAGAACCCAAAGACGGAAAAGGAGAAGAAGAGGACAGAGTAAAAGGAATCCTCAGGCTTCGCATGGAGGATGGAGTACAACAAAGAATAAGGAAGAAAGTGTTGCAGAAGCTTCACAAGACCTTCGGTGGCTCAGAAGAAGACAATTACGTATATGGATTAGACCGTGTGACTAATAATGAGTCGTTCTTTCTTGGTTCTATGTACCTCTCTTTCCCTCGTGGCCATGGAGGTCCAGGTAAGTGTCTCGCGTCTGGTAAACATTCATGGCTCACATATACACAAAAATCTACGGTTGATTATTGTGTGAGATCATTTCTAGTTAAATCAGCTGGAATCCAGCACGTAGTTTTGATCCCTATTAATATAGGTGTGGTGGAGCTGGTGGTTTTTTTTTTGTGTTTACACAGGTAACCCGTTACCCATTTAGACCCATACCCGTAGGTACGAATCTAAACAGGTTACCCCGCACACTGCTAAGTATGATTGCATTTGCTTTAAGAATCATATTTAATTAAAATTAAATTCTTCTCACATATTTATCTTATTATAAAAAAATATATTTTAGGTATTATTAATTGATACTTTCTAAGTTAAAACTATGATTAATCAAAATTAAATTCCTCTCACGTATTTATCTTATTATAAAAAAATATATCTTAGATACTATTAATTGATAATTTGTAAGTTGAAACTATGATTTGAGAGGACTATAACAGAGAAAATGAGTGAGATTTTTTTTTTTAAACTGGACCACCTTTTTAATATAACTAACTCATAGTACAAGAAAACTATTAAGCTACAAGGTCGGTAATAAATTATTTTGTATGCATAGCAAATATAGTTCACATGAGAAATTTATTTAATCATTTTAATGATTAACAAATGAGAGAGCAGAGGAGAGCCCACAAGAAAACGAGGAAAGCAAAGGAGATGCAGACGACGGAGAAGGCGACACAGAAGCTCTCGATTTTGCCGGTGGAGTTGGGTGGGCCGTTAATGGCCCTAGTGGCAGCCATAAAGGCGGTGAGGACGGGAAAAACGAAGGCATGGAAGGTATGGGGACGTCCCCTGAAGACGATGGTCGGAACAGGGTATTCTCCGATGTACTCGTAAGGAAGTTGAACCAGGCCGAGCATCACCGTCAGGCAAACTCCGATGACGCACTCTATCACAGTGATCCGAGGGATTTTGCCCAAAGGGGTGACGTAGAAGACGCGTTCTTGGTGAATCATTGACCCCGCAGAGAGAGAGAGAGAGAGAGAGAGAGGAGGGGGGATAGGGTTTTGGTGGTTTAAGAGTTTGATGGAGACGTTGGTGTATTGTGATCTGTGTGTTCGGAGATGGCAGTTTTACATTATATAAGTTAAGGCAAAGTGCTTAAAGGGCTTTTTTCGTGGTAACATCGATGATCCTTCGTGGAAGATTTCTGCTGAAAGTATAGATGATGATTCACATTTGCCCCTCGGAAATTCAACAGAACAGAAACTTCTAGGAAATGAGCGGAAGGGAAAAAGACTGGTAAAGACTTATAGATGGGTCCCCAGTGGCTGAAAAAACGGTGAGTGGGGCCCATAGAATGCAAATACTTGGAAACCGGACGGAGTCTTAAGTGGACTCAAGAGGGCAATCAAAATTTTGGTTAATTACATATGGGTGCTTGGTGGAGTTTGAAATGACTACTATCAGTATTTTTCAGGATGAGGGTTCGAACCCTCGGAAGTGACAGCCGCGATAATTAACGCAACTTCAAAGAGGTTGCTCTCTCCGTATCTCGCTATCACCGTAAGGTCTCCTCGCGGAGGGTCCGGATTAGTCTGGGGCGGGCAATGAACCCAGGATACCGGATGGTTTATACCAAAAAAAATTTAGGTTAATTTAATTTTTCTTATCTTAAATTTCCTCCTTATCGTTTTAACCTTTCAAATTATTAAAAATAATTTAAATCTCCCTTTTTTAAATAAAATAAAATTTGAAGGATATTATTCAACCTTATAATTTTGACCTTGCACTTCAACCTATTGTAACTTATTCTTCATGATTTTAATCATTTTATAATTTTGATTTTAATCATTTTATAATTTTGCAAACTAAAATCATAAAATCTATAATATAAGGTTGCTCCGAAAAAAATATAGAAAATAAGTTGCATGGAATTGATAACTTCAAGCGTAGAGATTGAAATTACAATTAAAACAAAATAATAAAGCATTTATTTTCTCAAAATTTAAAATATTTATATTTATTTTTTGATAAATATCTTTCATTAATTATTTTTTTAAATGAAGGATAAAATGAGAATCAAAAGTATTCTTTTTGAAATTTTCAAGGAAGTAAAAATAGCTTAAACACAAAACTAAAACCTAAGTTCCGTTCGTAATGATTTTGGATTTTAAGATTCAAAACTGAAATTAGTTTTTTAATTTTTTCGCTGATAGTGTTTTGCCGCTGGATTTGTATGAGGTAAATTAGGCGATTTCCTAATAGTGTTTTTGTGGCAAATTTGCTTGAATATTTGGCGAGATCAGGAGTGGTACGAGCCGGCGGAAGCGAAAGAGAGAAAGAGAGAAAGAAAAGAGAAAGAAACTGTATTCTATTCATGCACGAGGCTTACACTGCTGGTATCCTTCCTTATAAGCTATCGTTCTCGATGCTAACTAAATTGCAAGCAGTTACACAGGAGTTATGCTGACAGCTCGTTGCTCCCTAACTGACTAACGACCTATCAACTTACATGGAAGAAATGACACGTAGGAAGGAAAGGGAAATGACACGTAACAATACTCCCTCCCTTACAGAGTATCCTTGTCCACAAGGATAGAAGGAAAGTGGTCACTCTCAGTAGCCGTTGGGGCAGTAGCTGTTGGAGAAGTAGCCATTGGGGAGAAATGAGGGAACTGACGGCGTATGACAGCGAGACCTGAGTGAATGGAAGGTTACCTCGACGAATCAACTTACATCCCAACATGGCCAGTGGCTTTCTAATGATCTGGTCGGTAGTGTTGATCTCTGTAAGAGAGGAAGTAACAACAACCCAAGAGCAAGCTGAGCGCTCGAGTATGGCGACATGGAACACAGGGTGAAGCTGGCTTGTCGATTTGAGTTCAGACACGACTCTATCAGCTCGCTTCAACACTTCCATAGGGCCAACACAGTGAGAGGTGCCATCCAACGGTTTTGATCTCTCAGGCATTTCTTGAGCGGTATGCAACGGCTGAGGCATCTTTGGCACTTCATATGCATGATACCCCATTTTAATCGGTCTATCTGAATCACCCTTGAAGGATTCGATCAATACAATCTCATATGTGCTCGGTGGCCACACAAGAGGGCCCATCACCGTCAGTACCTCCACCTTAGAATATTCTAACAGTGGCGCAACGTGGAATTGGCTAAGAGCATCAGTAGGCTCATGTGTCGAAGAGGGAGGGCTGCTATTAACTGGTGGAAAATTGTCCCCTGGAGGGCGTGCGGCCAGATTCGAAGCCATAACCGAATCAATCTCAGATGAACTAAAGCTACTTGTTGAAGAGGACGATTGGCGGTAACGAATACCAACAAGAGTACCGGAGACAGCTCTACTGGCCCCACTCGATCGAAGACCGATCATGCCGTTAAGGCCATGAACGGCAACGTGGCGTCCGTAGAACAAACAGGGGAAAGCGATAGTGACACCACCGATAGAGACCGAGCCTGGACGTTGGTTAACATTGAAATGACAACGAAATAGGAGGGTAGGAAGAGAAATACCGATCGGGAGCCTGAGGAGATCGGTGATCGAGAGACGGCCAGGGGCAATGTGGAAGCGGAGGTTGGACGCCATTAACGGTAAGAGCTTCGCAAGCTTCTCCACATGAGGAGTCGCTACAGTCTTCCCTGGTGCCGCAAAATCCACCTTAGCTGGCAGAGGAAACAGTTGAGCGATCGTTGGAGTAGGATTCGAAGTGCTAGGTGGAGGAGTGGAAGCAATAGGAGCATATTCGACAGCAGGGGCAGAAGAGACGGATGTGGCTGCCTTGGCTTCAGCTTCAGCAGCTTCCTCTTCCGTCTCCGCCGACAGCCCAATGGGAGCAATACTTGACGGTGCACCATAAGAGCCAAATTGTATGTGTGGAATCCGGTGCAGCAAGCTCAACCCCTGGCGATGAGATGTTAAGGAAGCTATGCTAGTAGCAAGTTCCTTCAAAGATGCTTCAATCTGAGACATGGTGACTTTGAGGTCTAGGATGTCAGTTGTGTTATGGTCAAATCGGACACAATTGCTCTCCATCACAGTGGGTTGGCTGTCGGCGTGATTCTCCAGGTTGCTGAGTTGATTTGTCGATCGTGTATCCAGCACCATCGTCGGAAATGGCTCTGATACCATTTGGTACGAGTCGGAAGCGAAAGAGAGAAAGAGAGAAAGAAACTGTATTCTATTCATGCACGAGGCTTACACTGCTGGTATCCTTCCTTATAAGCTATCGTTCTCGATGCTCACTGAATTGCAACCAGTTACACGGGAGTTATGCTGACAGCTCGTTGCTCCCTAACTGACTAACGGCCTATCAACTTACATGGAAGAAATGACACGTAGGAAGGAAAAGGAAATGACACGTAACAAGGAGGAGCTGTGAAGGGTTAGGGTTTTGATCGATGGCTTCAAATCCTCCATTTAACGTGGAGGATCAGACCGACAAAGATTTCTTTGATAAACTGGTAGAGGAAGATTTGGAGCCTGTCAAGTCTAGGCGAGATGAAGGAAATGATTCTGATGACGCTAAGGCATTTGCCAATCTGGGTATTAGTGATGTTGATGCATCAATCGAGAAACCAAATGGTGGTGAGGTTGTGAATGAAGTTGAATGGGAAAAGTCTAGCCGAACACGGGATTGGTCACTGGTGCACATAAAGGAGATGGTAATTTGATGTTCTCTACGTTAGTTGGGAATGATACTAGGATAAAATAGTATTAAAAATTAATTCAATCCCATTTAAATCTAATACATTTTATTTTTAAAATTGCATTTTAAAACTAAAAACTAAAAATTTAGAGCTTGTTTGAATGTGATTTTGAAAATATTTTTTACAAATTCAAAGGTAAAACCTAGATTTTAAAGAATAGATTTTAGAAAATAGCTTTTACAAATTTTGGGGCAAAACCTAGATTTGGAAAAGTAATTTATGTTTGAAAAATTATTAACTTTTACGGATTCCAAGGAAAAAAGTGGGTAGAAAAAAAGGAAAGAGAAAGAATGAAAAGTAAGAAAGAGGGAAGAGAAGAAAGAAAAAATAGAAAAGGGGAAATAGAAAGAAAGAAAAAAGTAGGAAAGAGGATACAATATAAAAAAAGGAAAAAGTAGGAAAGAAAAAACTTAGATTTTAAATTGAGATTTTTTAACCAAAATAGCTTTTGAGAAAAAAAATTTTGCTTGAACAATACCTCAGTTTTAAGGTGAAACATAGGTTTTGAAATCCAATCTAGATTTCAGAATAGATTTCCTTAATAAAACCCGACGGGCCCTAAAATGGTTATTATAAGTAAAAACAAAATGAAGGGAGTATAAGAAGTAAAAATACCCACTAATAGCATATAAACGAAACGCTCCTAAAAAATCCAACTTCAAACATTTTTGGTTATATAATCCATACTGGATAGTTAAATGTAGGTTTGATAAGATTTGTAAATACCAATTTTTATATATGGCATGAATTATAAAGTGCTTGTTTGGCAACACTTGATTTGTAGCCATAAGCACGTTCAGCAGTATTTTTCCGCAAAACGAGACAATCTCCTTCACATATTTGCTTCAGCTTGTGTGAATAAGCCCATAAGTACTTTTCCACCGCTTTGCCAAACGGTCACTCTGCAATTTGAGTTGCAGTAGCATGCTTCCCTACAGCCATAACTTGCAAGTTCTTACATTTTTTTCCCAATCGCATGTATCCCCTTTATTCTACTCCAAGCAAAGCATTAAATGTGAACAATCAGCAATTTGATTCGGCATCCTCCAATTTACTTGGAAACTAACATGTTGGGAACTCATGTGTTTCAGTATTGTAGGCTTATAATAAGAACTAGATGTAGTTTATTAGAGTTTTCATGATATACAAAAATATATAGACAAATAGATAACATATATCAAAGTTGAAAAACTTCTTTGATTTAGAGACCTATCTCATTATAGGATCGAATCTGCAATCTCTTGCTTATAAGTGAGCGGGCACATTCAATCACAGTTGA
>JANTPZ010094457.1:0-14611 GCA_025593235.1 Vachellia pachyceras
GATATTTCTCTGTTTCAACACCTACGTAATATCAAGCAAATGTCTTGATGACCAGAAATCATTGCTCCTTCAATTGAAGAACAGCCTCAATTTCACCGTAGCAAGTTCCGTCAAACTGGTGTCTTGGGATCGAAGTCCGTCTTGCTGTCATTGGATTGGGGTCACTTGCGATGGGCAAGGACATGTTACTGGTCTTGATTTGAGTGGGGAATCAATCTCTGGTGGTTTCAATGGTTCAAGCAGTATTTTCAGTCTCCAATATCTCCAGGTGTTAAGTTTGGCTTCTAACAATTTCGGTTCTGTGATTCCGAGTGAGTTCTACAAATTGAAGAACTTAACTCACCTGAACTTATCATATGCCGGGTTTATGGGACAGATACCGCGGGGAATTTCTCAACTGACCAGGTTAGTTGCTCTGGATATCTCGTCTCTTTCATATCTAACAGGGACAGAGCTGAAACTTCAGAATCCAAATTTGAGAATGCTTATTCGGAATCTTGCCAGCATTAGGCAATTGTATCTAGATGGTGTAACTATATCAGCTCAGGGACGAGAATGGGGCAATGCTTTGTCATCTCTCTCTAGCCTGGAAGAATTGAGCGTCTCAAACTGCAATCTTTCAGGTCCCATTGATTCTTCCCTCTCTAGACTGAAGCTCCTCTCGGTAATACATCTTGATCAGAACAATTTGTCAGCCCCAGTACCAGAATTCTTTGGTGATTTTCCAAATCTGACAAGATTGAGTCTCAGCTCTTGCGGGTTGAATGGAAATTTTCCACAAAATATCTTCCGGGTTAAAACATTGACCTTCATTGACATATCTTATAACACTGGTCTTCGTGGTTCTTTCCCGAATTTCCCGTTGTATGGATCTGTCCTAACCTTGGTAGTGGCTCACACAAATTTTACAGGAGATATACCACATTCTATCAGTTACCTGACGAACTTGTCCAAAATAGATCTGTCATTTTCTCAATTTTCTGGACGCCTTCCAAATTCAATCTCAAAGCTTACTGAACTTGCTTATCTGGACTTGTCAACGAACAACTTCAGCGGTCCCATTCCATCATTTGGTACAGCCAAGAAGCTCACTTATGTGGACCTTTCTTATAATGCTTTTTCTGGCGAAATTTCATCATCTGGTCAATTTGAGGGACTCCACAATCTAGCCAGCATTAACTTGCGTGATAATTCCCTCAATGGCAGCATTCCTTCCTCTCTTTTTAGGCTTCCGTCTTTGCAAAGCATTCAGCTTTCCAACAATCAGTTCAGTCAATTGGCCGAGTTCTCAATTGTCTCTTCGTCCGTGTTAAACACCCTCGATTTGAGCAGCAATAATTTATCAGGTCCTATTCCAGGGTCTATCTTCCAACTCAGAGGACTTAATATTCTCCAACTTTCCTCAAACAAGTTCAATGGGTCGATGCTCCTAGATAGGCTTGTGGACCTCAGAAATTTAACTACATTAGATCTTTCATACAACAACTTGTCAATCAACATGAACGTATCAGATTCTCACCTGTCTTCCTTTCCCAATGTGACCAACCTAAAATTGGCTCATTGCGAGTTGGGGACTTTTCCTGGTTTCCTAAGACACCAGTCCAAATTAACTGATCTGGATCTTTCAGATAATCAAATCCAAGGTCGGATACCCAGCTGGATTTGGAAACTTGAAAGTCTCAATTACCTTAATCTTTCTCATAATTTGCTGACTGATTTTGAAAGACCATTGCAGAATTTGAGTTCTAGTTTGGCGCTTCTTGACCTTCATGACAACCATATCGAAGGGCCAATTCCTTTTTTAGCTAGGCGTGCTGCCTATTTGGATTACTCAACCAATAGATTCAGCTCTGTCGCCATACCAGCTAATACAAGTGATTACACGTCTTTCACAATTTTCCTATCTCTATCAAATAATTCTTTGAACGGCAGCATTCCTAAATTTTTCTGCAATTTTTCAAGTCTTCAAGTCCTTGATCTTTCCCACAATAACTTTTCTGGTACAATTCCTTCATGTTTAATGGCAATGAGTGAGACCCTTGCCATACTAACTCTGAGGAAAAACAATCTCACAGGGAAAATACCTGACACGTTTCCAGCTTTTTGTGTTCTAAGGACTCTAGATCTGCATGGAAATCATTTAGATGGACCAATGCCAAATTCTCTTGCTGATTGCAAAATATTGGAGGTGCTAGACCTTGGAAAAAATCGTATTATTGATGTCTTTCCTTGTTCGTTGAAGAACATATCTAAACTTCGTGTCTTGGTCTTGCGACAAAATAATTTCCATGGTTCCATTGGATGCCCGAACACCAGTGATATCTGGCAGACGCTTCAAATTGCTGACTTAGCTTCCAACAATTTTACGGGTTTACTACCAAAAAAATCATTCACAACGTGGGAAGGAATGATGCCCGATGAAGCACAAACCCTTCAATATGAGATCCTTAAATTTGGTAATGTTTATTATCAGGATAGGGTGAGTATTACCAGCAAAGGCATACAGATGAAGTGGGTTAAAATTCTGACCGTCTTTACTGCCATTGACTTCTCAGTCAACCATCTCGAAGGACCAATACCAGAGGAGATGATGAATTTTAAAGCACTATATATTCTGAACTTGTCCAATAATGCTCTCAGTGGCTGTATACCATCATCTATTGGGAACTTGAGAAAGCTCGAGTCCTTGGACCTGTCAAATAATCATTTTAATGGAGAGATTCCAATGCAAATTGCAAGTTTATCTTTCCTTTCCTTCTTGAACCTCTCTTTTAATCAACTGGTGGGGATGATTCCTACAGGCACCCAAATTCAAACATTTGAAGCATCTTCCTTCGGTGGTAACAAAGGATTATGTGGACCTCCCTTGACTCAAAACTGTACAAGACCAGAAGTGACAAATACTAGTAATGCAATAGCTGAGTTTGACTGGGATTTTGTATTCACTGGAGTGGGTTTTGGGGTGGGAGCAGGAATAGTTGTTCCTCCATTGATCTTTTGGGAAAGAGGAAGAAAATGGAGCAATAACAGCATTCATAAGATCCTTTTTGTAATATTCCCCATGGTTGGGTTGACTTATACACCTTCTGATGATTACTACGATGACGAGGAGGAGGAGAAGGAGGAGGAGGACTCAGATGAGACAGAGGACTGTGATGACTATGAATATGAAGATGAATTGGGTATTCCCAGGTTTAGAGGATGGTACTGTGTGTTTTGTTCCAAGCTCGACATGAGTAGGAAGAAGGTCATTCATAACCCAAGGTGTACATGCTACCATTCACCAACAGTTTCCCCGTTTTCTGTTTCTTGGGCTTCTCCTTCCTCTCAGTTGCATCTTAGATAAAATATATGCTTTCCCCTTTATTCAGTTGTGATCCTAATTTTTTGCCTGAATATACATTATAGACATGCACATTTTGTACATACACACAAACAGAACTGGAATAGCAATACTGCATCTCTGATTTATAGAAGGTGGGTTTGTGGTCCTACTTGTTTACAGCAAATAAATGGATTAATGCCATGTTTAGAAACACAAGTTGAAACCATTCTCTTCTCCCCTTTTCTAGTTGCTCCTTTTCTATATGTACATGGACAAGTAGACGTATTATCTTGTACATGTAAACACAGAAAGTCGTACTAAAATCAACAACCAACAATGAGAAACAGCAATAAATCCCTACTGATTTCTGAAGGTGGTTCTTGCAATACTCGTTGATCAGAATATATATAAGACGGCAAAAATACTCTTTCAGAACTTTAGCCGAACAATCCAAGGGCCCTCATCAATTCAACAACATAGCTGATATTTGTGGGGCAACAAGTATTGATCAAGAAGGGCGAATGTATGGAGAAAAAAATTACCTTTGATTGAAAACCAACAATGACTGGAGGCAATATCCTACATTTTTTTTTATATAATTTGGACGGTGAGTCCTGCAAAATGTTTTTTTTTTGGGCTAATCTTGGGTATCCTCTTGCAAAATGATTTCATCCTCTTATTGGATATTAAATTTTGGTTTGGTACGAGCAAAATGTTTTTTTGGCTAATTTATAGGAATTCAAATATTGGCTTGATACGTTATGAATCGTTCCTTTACATTCAACCTTTGTTGGTTACAAAATTTATTGATCGCAATTATTTTTCCTGGTTACCCATTGATCAGCAAATTTACGAAACCAATCAAACATGAGAATACTCATCGGACACTCTTTTTGTCCATAAAAAAGTTTGCACAAGTGTTTCACCAAAAAAAAAAAAATCCGCGTAAGTGAGTGACATGGTTATCTCATACTTTAGATTCAGATAGCTCTTACATACATACATACATACATACATACATACATACATATATATATTAACAGATCCTCTATCAATAAAATTTTCCTATCAACAATAGATTTAAACTTATAATTTTATGGGCTAACTTGAACATAATGATCACAAGTTTAGCTAAAAAAGAAAATTTGCGAAGACAATGAGGCTCAAAAAAATTAAGGTAAGAGTATTTCGTTAATTAGTATAGAAATTTATTTACACATAAGGGATCTGGAACTTAACAATTATTTATGCATTTCGGGAGACTTTTTTTAGTTAGAATGTTGCTGTAGGATTTTAAATTAATTTTTACAATAAACTAACTTTTAGCAAGAGCATGGTTAATTTAATTAAAAAAAATCTATGGATCTGAATTTTCTTTTCAGAGAATGCATGATAAGAAATGCTACAAACTTTTTCCATCTACCGCTATTTCAAGAAAGATATTTATCACATAATTAAGAAATACAAGATTGTACAAAAATGACTATTTTGACCACAAATTTGGGATTTAGTCATATAAAGGCTTGATAAAAAACATTATTTATATAAACCTTCATTTTATTGAAATTGGGAATATATTAACTCTAAACTTAAGATTTGGGAAGGGTTTGGAGTCAAAGAACTTTAGTTTGAGTTAAAGTAAGATAGAATAAATACTTTGCAATTTTAATAGAGACAAGTTGGAAGTGATTTGAAAGTAATATTGGGGTAAAATACTCAATGAGTGACCAAGTTGATATATCTGTAATCAATTATGCAAAATAATGGTAAAATTAATAGTGATGTTAATTATAGAATTCAAACTTGATGGTGTAAATAGAAGTAAGCTACTAGAGTTATCTGTGATTGAAAAGTGCATGAGGAAAGTTTTGTCATATTAATGCAATGTCAGTGTTGATATATGGTAGTAAATATTGGGATTTAAAGGGATAACACGAGCATAAAGTTGAGGTAATTGAGATATGCATGTGTGACAATATAAGAATGGATAGAATTCATAATGATAAAATTCATGAAGAAGTTTGTGTGGCATCCATTAAGGAAAAATGGTAGAGATTTGTTTGAGGTAGTTTGAACATATTTAGATAATACTATTAGAGACATAAGTAAAGATGATAGATCAAATAGTGCAGAGTCCTTTAAAAATTGGTAAAGAAAGATTGAAGTGATTCTCAAAAAGGTTATAGAAAAAGATATTTTGACTCATAATCTATTAGTTTACAATAGAATACAATGTTATCGTAGGATCTATATAGTCAAGTCAAACATGCTAATGAAATAGAGCCTTTATTGTCGTTATTGTATTTATGTAAACCTTCATTTCTCTTCATGTGTGTGTGTGTGGGTAAGATGGTTTTTGAACCTCGTACTTTTATCCACTTCACACATTATTATTCAAACACCTGAGCCAATGATAGCTAATGTTAGGCGGCATGCATAAACCTTCCTATCCATTCCATACGCCCAAAAACACTTCTGTTTGTTAAGATATATAGCTATTAGAAAATATAGCTAACATATTTTTCTTATTAAGGATAAATGGTTTGTTTGAATTAAAATTAGGAACTATTTTTCTAACATGATTTACGATCTATGAAGTAATTATGTGAAATAAATTTTATCAAAACTTATCTAAATTTGCCTAGTTGAAATAAATTTTATTTTAATTTATCTAAATCTGCTTTTGTAACGTTAAGACAAAACGTCATAATTATGGTATGAACCATTAGGGATCGACGTTAAACATAATTTTCATTTTGTTTTGTTTCACCCGAAAGGTTCGAATTTGATATTTTTGTGATATGAGCTTTTGTCAAACGTATACTAACACCTCTTTTGAAAAAATACGAAATTTTTTTTTAAAAAAAAAGGACAACTAAAGAGACCGGTAATGATCATAATGCAAGAATTCATGCAGAAAAGGCTAGAGGTAGAGTGACTTTTTCCTTCACTAAGACTACAACACAAATGCATCAACATCATCGTCGTCGTCATCATCATCAAACACATCAAAAGACAACATTTCAACTATTTTCTACACGCACTTTTATAATAACATCACAACCAGACCCTAAGTTGACGTAGTAAGCTTCCAGGACAGGTATAGAGTAGAGACTAAGCTGGCCAATAATTTATATTGTCGTCCAATATTGTCGTTGCAACTTCATTTTGGTTGCAGCAATACTGTTCCAGAGGTATCTGTGTCAAATTCTGCACGGAACCCACTGAAGAAGGAGATGGGTTTTGTTGAAGGGAAGGGAAATGTTCATGGTTGGGAAAGGAAAGGTAGTCATCGTCAACAGAGTTTATCATGGTTTGGTGAAGCCATATCTGAGTTTTCAGAAACTTCACGTAATGGATCGCTTCCTCTAACATCGACACTGTGTCCATCTTACTACCACCAGGGACCATGCTCTGCAGGATCTTGAACCGATCGCTGATTCGATGCCTTCGTTCTCGGGCTGCCACGCTCTGTGGATCGGTAGAAAGCTTCACTCCTCCCTTGCTTTTCTTCCCGCCCTTTTTCTTCGCCTTCGAAGATGACGCCGTTGACGAGGTAAGGTTGCTGGAAGGAGGGATGTTGTACTCCATGTGTTTGACAAATTGCCTGCGAGAGAAAATTGGGAATAGAACTTCGCTTTGAACTTGATGGTAAATTGTGGTTGCAAGCCAAGGTTTATAAAGGGAGACGAATGTGATGTTGGACTTGGAACATTGATTTGAATGAATGAAAGAGATGTCATCATGTGAATCAGCCAATCTTTGGCGCAGGATACGGGTGTTTTTGGTAGGGACCCGAAGTTTATTGGTCCCAACTGAAAAATAAATCAGCTCTGTTCATTTACCTCCCATTTTATTTTTAATTTAATCTTAATGCTTCTTTGTTCTAAGTGAATTTTTGTGTGCAAGTAGATTTATTTGGTTGGGTTAGTAAATTAAGATTTCAGCATGACACGTCAATACTTCAACGATTATTTAAAAGTCACATGAAATAACAATAACAGATCGTTTGTCAAACTGTTAAAATCACTTTTACATGAGTTAAGATAAAACTTCTTTTATATACTATTTTAAATTGCGTAAAATTACTTTCTAAAAAGTAATACGTTAGATCTTAGTAGGTCCGTTTAAAAATACGGTAGAGAAGTATTTTTAGATATAAACGTACAAATGATATTATTTTACCGAAAAACACTCTTTAACGTTTATATATTCACTGTTCTTGTTTTTGTGTGTCGCTTTGTTGGATTTGTCCAGTTTCGAGCTTCTTCTATTTCCTGGCTCAAGTCAAATGTTGGTACATATTCTTTCACTTTCACTCGCAGCGCGACATTATGACCCACCGAGAAGAAGTGCAGAAATAGGAGCGAGCAGCTTAATCAGTTGGCCAGTGACTGTGAGAGCTGGGAGAGAGAGATTGGCCCTTCCTCTGTCTTGGGATTCCAAAGGTCAGAGCCTCAGAGACGTAATCAAGAGAGAAAAAGAAAGCTACTGGGGGACCTTTCCTGAAATCGAAGCAAAGAATCAAGTAAATATACTACTGGTATGTCTAAATCCAAGGACAAGATAGACCATTAGTTGGCTGCCTTTATTGTGTACGGTTTTATTTTTTTTTTGGCTTTTGTTTCCACCTTCTTTCCACACTGATTCATGTTTTACAATTGGATGCTGCTCTTTTTGAGGAGTAAAGAAAAGAGCTTATGGTGGAACCAAGCAATCAGCTCTTCTCTCCAAGAAAGTAAAATTTAACTCTATGTTTGAATAAACTGTTAGTGTATTAAAGCCTCATTTTTAAATCCCCACCCATCCCAAAGAAACCAAAGTTTTGTCTTTTCCTGTCTTTATTGGGGGTATATTCCCAAAAAGCGATGCATTTGAAGTCATGCATCTCATTACTTTAGACCCGTTATGTGATCTCAGAGGGACTAATAAGCATGGTGTGCTTGAACTTTTTTTAAACACAGAAAATCTAATATTGCTCTTTTATCTCTCAACTAGATTGAAAATCCTCTGTTTGGTCACACGGGCAGGACTGGATCTGTCTGTGACTTTATTTTTAGTAGGTTTTAATCGCTGTGGTTTGTGACCCAGCAAAACACTGCAGGAGCAGTATTTGTTCTGCCACGTAAATGATGACATGGAAATTTCCAACAAACACAGAAGTAAAAGCTGATAGCAGTCGCAGTAACTTATTGGATACGAGAAAAAATTTTATGGTCAAAGGGACAGTTTGAGATAGACAAGAGGAGGGCACAAGCACATGTGGCTCCGGCTTTCACGATCTGAGGATGGTGGGGGGAGTGGGTAGAACTCTATTTATTCTTTCTTGTGCATATGAAAATCACCAGCTTTATTTGTCCACTCAAACCTATTGCTTCTCTGGTCAAAAACATCAATCTCTGCCCATAATTAAAGAAGGATGGAATACTCAAAAACATACAATGCACTGTGACATTTTATAGCAGTAAATTGTTTATTATATGTACTTCTTTTTTTTGCCGAGGATTATTATATGAATGTCATCGTGTATCTGATGACAAAATTGGGAAAAAGATTATATTGAAACACCTATCAGTCACAGTTTCCCTGCCTATACTGATGTCAATGAGTGATGAACTGATGATGGTAAGGATTATTGAAATGAACTAATTTTAGTTTGAAATTTGGTGACTAGTGAATCCCTAACTAGCTCCTTCAGCTAGTGACTGGACGACTTAATAACAAAACCATGGCAGAAGGCAGAGAAACAGTATGATGGAGTTGGTGAGCCTTTGGATTGGCGATTTGATTGTGAAGATTGAGTTCCAGTTGTGTGGGGTCCTACAGCGAAGCGGGGTGGCAGAAGAGTGGAACCGTTTTTTTTTTTTTTTTTTGAAAAAAAGGAGTGATTCTGAATTTCTGATTGCTTGTTACTAATAGTGGCGAAACAAAGCTCTAAGAACGTCTGGTTTCAGTCAGGAGGAAAGTTAAGGGGGGTAGTTGCTACTATTTGTTTGGAACACATAAATGATAGAGATTGACATACAAGTCCCAAGGAAGAAACTTAACGATACCTGGGCTTTGAATTTTTAGCAAGTGCTGCCAAAAATTCTTCAGGGTCTCTCTCTTCTCTCGTGCTCATGCCATGGAGAAGAAAGAAAAGTGAATGGCTTTCTCTACAGATAACAAACACACATTCGTAGAATTTAAAGGCTAACCTTCTAAAACGAAACTGTGACATGGGTCCCTTTGGAACAGGGTGGGATAAGCAATTTATTTGTATAAGGATTTATGGAGAAGTAAGATTGGAAATAAGTCAAACTGTGAAAGTCATTTGTGTTTGGGAAAGCGGTGGAAGAAATGACTTATTTGTAAAAGTTCAAGACTTCAGCTTGTTGTTAAAAGTAACTTATTCCCACAAGCAACTTATTTTTATAAGCTTTCCCAAATAGACAAAAAATGTAAATAGTAACTTATAAAGATTTTTGGCACTGTGCAACGCACTTATAGAGGATGAAAAGCGTTTCCAAACAGACGCATGAACTCACAAAATGAAATCGCTTTAATTGTCCTCTAGATTGAATATCAGCACATGTTGAGGGATTTCCTCAAATGCATGTTGTCCGTTCACATGTGCCCAAGAGAAAGAAGATTCAATGCACATAGGGACTACCCAAATGCTATATATCGTTGGAAATTTGTGATCCTTCTATAGAACTGGGACACTTTCAGCAATCTACAAGGAGCAAGCTGTGTCAACTGTCAAGTGGAACCTTACTCACAAGACAGTGCAAAATCATACCAAAACTGTGAATTCTGCTTTTCAAAAAGAATTTTATGTGCTTGTTTGGGAACTTCGTTCCCCAACGGAGCACGCAAGCCGAGATAAAACCATCTCAAAATCCGTAAAAACCATTTCGAAATCCATAAAAACTATCTTAAAATTCGCAAAACCATTTAAAAATCCGTAAACTCCTTTCTCATAATTCATTGTTACAAGCTTTCATAATTCCTAATCCTAATTTTTAAAGAAAGTTTTATAATTATTAAAAAGGGGAGAATGTTTAAGGAATTATAAAGCTTGGCCAACAGAGTTTCTAAACACACACTAGCCTGTTTGAATTAACTGTAAAATCCACTTAACATTATAACCATGTATGTTATGCGATGGGAGATCTTGTCTTGATGAGTACGAGTTATATGTGTTATTTTATATACCATGTGGCATGTCATAATTAAAATCCCATTAGTTTGAGTTGATAAACATTTTTTTATATTTATGAATACCTTATTAGTAAAACATATAACAACTTAGACAGGAGGACACGTGTTTTAATGAAAAGAAATAATTGATATAAAGCATAAAGAAGGAGAGATACGAGTAACACAAGAAAGAATCAGGAAGGAAAGAGAGAGTAATTCTTCTTCATATGTGATTTCAAGTACATCAAACACTTTACTTTACAACCCTATTTATAGGTACTAAACTCTTCCAAAAGTTACAATGCTATAAACAAAAGAATTAACCCACATTATGATACAACATAAAGGCATTGGAAATTTTGGTCTTTATAGCATTAAGCATGAGGAATAATAAGGGATTGGAGGTTATGGAATTTTGCATTTAGAGGTAGAGAATCCCAAAAGGAATCCAATAAGTTACAAGTATATTATTGAACTTTATGGTATAATTTATTCTTTCCTAAATACTTTTTTTTGGCAAAGATCATCTGTAAATCAAAACTAACCCATGCCTTGGTCAACGATGTTGAAATAATACTTGAGAAGTGAAATTATGTCGAAAAATAATTTAGAATTATCAATGCTCTTTGTAAAATAGTTTCAAGACAAAAATATATCTTTTAACCCTTATATATATTTGAGCAAAAAAACCCTTATTTAATTATTATCTGGTATAAATATAATTTTTGTGAACATAGTTTTATTTATACTAATTAATGAATAGCGTAAAGGACAGCTTAATACATAAATTTTGCTAAAATAATATAATTGCAGTAAATGTGCTTGTTTGAAAAAACTTATTTACTTCTCAAAAGCACATTCAACAGTGTTTTTCCGCAAAACGAGATAATTTCCTTCACATATTCACCTCAGCTTGCGTAAAAGTACTTCTCTACCGTGTTCTCAAACGGATCCAATAACTAACTTATTCTAGAAGATGAGCCAACTGATGAATTTTCTGAATTTCTACCAGATGCAAACGAAATGTGAACACAAACTGAGGGTCTGGATTGTTTGGGAACGTGATGAAGAAGTGTTTTTACCATCTTTGATATAAATGTATGAAGGAAATTATCTCGTTTTACAAAAAAACGATGTTGAATGCACGTTTTACTTTTCCAAACGTGATTTCAAACCGTGTGAGACACAGAATGGGACATGGGATTTTCAAACAGATGCCAATCGATTGTTAATAGAGATCTTATTAGTTTTATATTTGATTAATCTAATGCATTTGCTTTAATAAATTCAATTTAATTAAAGATTTGTTGAAAAAATGTGATGATTCAACAGGGTCACTTTCTTCTACGGAGGCTTATTCACATGACATTTTACCCAATTTTTGGTGGGTGGTGGATTGTCTTCATTAATGTCTCCTTAACATCCACGCGAAAGAGATTCACAACAGAAATGATACCAAACAAAAATAGTCTGATGTGTGAAAGTTTTGGTACATACATACCTACGGCACGCAGAGATACATACGTTAATGGTTAATGAAATTGTTGGTCATCAAAAATTTTTTTTTGGTTCATATAATTTTAAATCCTTAGTTTTGATCTTCATAATTTTATAAAAATTTGATTTAAATTTAACAATCGATCCCTATATAAGGAGTTTTTTTATCTTCGCCCCTATATTTAAATTGAGATTAAATTCTTACGAAACTAAAGGAATCAAAACAAACAAATTAAAACCACAATATAAAAAGTAAAATTTGATGAAACAGTAAAATAAAAAGAGTAATCCCATTCTAATTTAGTTATTTGTGGAAAATGGATTGAATTAATTAATTATTATCCATGGAATTTTTTCACCTGAGTTACTCCATTCTAGAAGGTCAAATGAAAAAAGCAATATCATTCAAAACCAATAACTGCCCGTGTTTATCGCCCTTTGCCCGCTTCAAGTAATCCTTCTTGTACCATTATTACCTTTCACTTCACTAACCTATATTTCTGCAGTTGTGGGAAACATTTGCATGTGAGTTTGGCCCTTTTCTTTTATTAATTTTTCTCATTTTTATATAATTGTATAATCATATTTAAGTGCTAACAAAGGCCTTGAGCCAAGTACTATTTCAAAATTTTCAATTGCTTGTATACTAATAATTTTCTCTGTTCCATTAGCCATCGAAATACTAGGCAGTAGGTACTGATATATGAACTGTAGTCGTGCAACCTAGGTTGATCAGTCGTGGAGCTCCAGATTGTTGGATTTACTGATGAAGCACCTCACAATTAACCAGATAGAGGAGGTCATCAATTGTTGTCATGGTTCAACCAAAATGTATTGAATCCTAATGTTTATGTGAACTTCAATTTGAACTAACAAGAGTAGCAGAATGCAGTGAGTTATGTGAACTATGAGATGAACTTTCCCAAGAGCCCTAGCCTAGCAGTTATTGTCTTGAGTATAACTGTGTTAATTCTCAAGAAAAAATCAGATTATAAGTTAGAACTCCTAAGTTTGATCAATATCCATCATAAATCATTCAACTCAATAATGAGACTCCACCTGAACAAGCCAATGAACATTACGAAGCCTACTCTATGCATGTCTGAAAGCATTAGATATAAAAGACTCTCGAAGTATCTAGCAAACACCCTCTTGCAAGGAGCAGAAAAAATGGAGTTAATTAGCTCCTCATGGTTGTGTGGAAAGCTTCAATGATCTGAGTCCATAATTCGGCCATGGTTGAAATTCACAGAGGATTTTATCCCTGCAAATTCAGTGTTGTTAGCATTTAATATGAAAAGAACTATTCAATATCAGAAAATAAAAAAATTTCATTAGGTTGGTTTGATACCAAAGAACATAGTTTCTAAGAGTAAAGGTTGCTCGTATAATTAAGTCTTGAAAAACTCAAGAAAAATCCTAATCATTTTGGTGATTTTGTAGCATTTCTGGTTTAGCATTATTTCTTTTTAGTCAATTCCATGTAAATATAAAGAAATCAAATTTAAACACTACGCCAAATTAGGTGTCAGTTTCTTTAAAATTCTAGAAAAAGAGTTTTATGGATGGAAATAATTTTTTTCAACACATCTCTCTTGTTTAACTTGATCTTCCTAACACCCTCATGTTTAGTTTAGCTAACATTACTTCTTTTTTAAAAGAAAAATTAAACAAATTGACCATATAGACTTAATATTAAGGTAAGTAATTAATTATAGACTCCAAACATTAAAACAAGTTTTTATAATTTATTAATCAATTGGATTTATCATTGAATCTAATTGATTTTTACCTGAGAAGAGCAAAGGGAAATGAATGAAATTAGTTTAAAAAATATATCATAAAATTCTATTCACCTCAATGATAGATACCTTTTCAATCATTATAATTTTTAATGTAAACAATTTAGCCTCTAACTCGATAACCTAAATAGATTGAGTGCTACAGGTAAGAAATTATAGGAACTAAACTATTTCAAGTTAGGAATTGAATTGATCATTAAACAAATTTAAGAGCAAAAAGTTGTGTTTTTGTAAATAAAAATCAATCATGCAAATAATATATACTGAGAAAAAATAATAAAAATACACTGTCCAATACTCCAATGTCCATATGCCGTGCTTTGGCCGTAAATAGATTTGTGAGTTCGATCTTTCAACCGATCCCGGCACTTCATTTCCGTCCCTCCCTCCCTCCAAATCCAAACCCTCCTTCTTCTGAGTAAACTCGCTGCTCAGCCTACTTCATTAGCATACACAAAATTTCTCTCCCATCTTACTCTTGGAATCTTCTCGTTTCCCGTAACTTTGGAATTCAACGTAGTTTGATGAATCAGATGTCGCTACCGGCTCATAAAGACGAGTCTTTAAGGTCAGACATGAGGCCCGGCGGAGCATTCTTCAAGGGACCCAACGTGGGTGTTGAAGATGATGGCAGCATAGCTTCTTCTTCTCCTGGCGGGCCCATGATCAAGATCAATGTCTCTCATGGTTCCGCTCTGCACGAGGTTCAGCTTCCAGCTCAATCTACTTTTCGTAAGTTCCTCATGCCTTTCTATTAGGTATTTTGAAGCATCAATCTTCATTATAATGTTGATAAACTATGCAT
>JANTPZ010094460.1:0-15591 GCA_025593235.1 Vachellia pachyceras
TCATCTTCATCACATATAGACGATGAGAGGAGGAGGTGGTGGAGCATGTGTATTGGAGGGATGATGAGAGAGAATGAGAGGAGGAGGAAGACAGAGAGAGCAAATAATGATGGATAAATAGAGAAAAAATATAGATAGTGAAAGGAGGAGGAAGATAGAGTGAGAGAATGAGAAAGACAAGAACATACTGGTTTTTTATGTTAAAAGATGAACTTTCATTCGAGAAAAAATAGTTTTCTTAGATTAACAATATAAAATATAACGTGATATCATCTGATGAATATTTTATTCAAATGAAAATTTAGAACCCTCATTTATCCTTTTGATCTTTCAAAGGTTATTTTAGGATCTTCAAAAAATCTTTGCAAGCTTTTTTAAAAGTTTTCTTGTATAACATTCTGACCAGTTTGTTTTTTTTGTCAATTAAAATTTGTGTCTCGTTGAAAAAATATAATGATATCATCGGTGATTTAACCCTAGCTACCTCGAGATAAAAAATGAAAAATAGTTTAGTCTTTGTCTTTTTTAATCCATTTCAACTCATTAACTTGGTGAAATTTTAGTCCCTCAAGAGTACGATATTTAATGCATTTGTTCTCCCCATGTTTTTGAAACAAAGTCATAGTCTTCTATGATTCTTGATTGTAATAGGTGGCGTAGAGTTGGTCGATGGAGGAGGAGCAACAGCAGGAGTAGCTGGACTTGATTGCAATAGAGCAAAAATTTGATGATATTGATCTTGAGTGAAAGGATTGTGTGTATTGGCAAGAGCTGGGTTACAGGGCAAAATAGTAGCAGCTGAAGGACCAGAATTGGAAGATACAACATTGTTAATTGCCGCTGTATTTTGAGACTTGTAGCCATGCTTCTTGTAACATATTTCAACTGTGAGGCGTGGTTTACCACAATAAGTACACACCTTATTAGTAGCACCATTAAAGGACTTTGGTTGTGATGAAGGCTTAGGATTAATGCGAACCATACTGATAGCAGATTCTAAGGAATCAGTAAGTTCACGTTCTTGTTGTATAACAAGAGAAAGAACTTTTTTAATTGGAGGCATAGGTTCCATTAACATGATTTGAGACCTCATAGTAGCAAAACATTTATTAAGCCCTTTCAAGAATCTAATCACATAATCTTGTTGAATGTAAGTTTTGGCATAACAAGAGCAATCAGGGATAGGAAGAAAATTGAGCAGCTCATCCCATATAATCTTCATTTTTGTAAAGTAATCGGAAATAGAAAGATCACCTTGGAGAAATTGGTGAAGCTCCTCTTGAAGCTCAGCAATACAAGAGGCCTTTCCATGGCTGAAACGATCCCGAAGATCATTCCACACTTCTACAACTTTATTGAGCAAAATAACACTCTGAGCTATGGACGGGGACAGTGATCGGTTGATCCAAGTCAAAACCATAGTGCTGCATCGCTGCCACGCTGGGAAGAGAAGATTGGTGGAAGCAGGGGTAGAGATCGAGAAATCAATGAACTGGAATTTGTTCTTGCTCATGAGGGCCATAGTCATTGCATGAGCCCAGTGATGATAGTTGGATCCAGTGAGTGGCGGTGAGACGAGCACAAGAGAGGGGTTTTCATTTGGATGGAGATAATAACAAGTTGATGGATCTTGAGAAACAGTGACCTGTGATTCAGCCAAGCTGGAGTTGGTAGCCATTGAAAGAATCACAATAATGGAAGAGAAGGAGGATACACGATCAGAGAAGAAATGAAAAACAACGGGAGCATGTATTGCTCTGATACCATAACACAAAAGTAAGTGAAGGAAAGACAAACTTCATTGAATTATCGTCAATCATCCGTACAATTGCATTAATGCATCTAGAAGCAGTCATAGAAGAAAGGACTGAATGTACAAGCTTAAAGTGACACGCTATCTCCTACTATATACAACTGTCATTTAACTAAATAAAGCAACTTAACTGAATAAACAACTGATTTAGTTAATGTAACTAATTGTGACCAGCTCCTAACTAACTTTGTTACTGGTGCTGTTAACTGACTTCGTTACTGGTGTTGTTACCAGCTATGCCGTCTCGAACAGTTGCCATCAACTAGAGTTGTTACCATAGAGAGGGATCATTGGCATTGAGGTAGTTCTTCTTGTTAGTGTAGGATTTGACCAAGAGGGGGTGAATTGGTCGTATTTAAAAATTAAAATCACAAACGTAGAATTAAAATGAACACGAGTGATTTATACTGGTTCGGTTCACCTGACCTACATCTAGTCCTCAGAGCACCTCTGAGAGTTCCAATCCACTAACCAATTACAAATCGGCCCACCGAGCCTTTACAACATGGATTCTCTCTCCCCCTCACACTTTGCACTAAAAAAGAGTCTCATTCACTTTGTTTTTCCATCTCAACTCAGCCCAACGATCTTAGGTCCCAACCTTGAGTTTCTCACAATAATACAATGAGAAATATCAATATACACTCTCTGGAAAGAGCAGATGGATACTGAAGCTCACAGAAATTATGAACTAACTGACAAAGAATGTAACAACAGACAGTAAGTGCGTTCAAGCTTGTTTGTCTTTTCGTCATCTCTTCTTCTGTCTTTAAAGATTCTTGATTTATAATCGAGACCAAATTCAATAGCCGTTACATAGAGTCTGAATGCCCGTTAGAGAGAAATTTGTAACCGTTACTCACAACCGCTGTGCTTGTTCGTCTGTCATTAATACTTCTGTTGTTCAGCTATCGGGGGGCTGAAGCTCTGATTCATTCCTTAGATGATCTGATCTTTTTAATGAAAGAGCTAAAAACCATTTATTAGAGCAGGTGGAATTCAAAATATGCTAAGCATGAAAACGGAAAGCTTCGGTAGATGATAAGTTAGCTGTGTCAGGAACTCTATCAGAAAATAAGGAACTCGAGTTTTCAATATCTCATAACCCGAGTTCTGTAACATTGAATTTAATAGCTCAGTAGTGAAACTTTCAGTTTTTATAAACATAACTCGAGTTTGCAATGAAAGTTCTGAAAGACAGTTTGAAAACTTTATTTGAAACTTGAAGTTTTGAGTTGTAGTTGTGAAACTTCAAGTTTGAAGAAAGAAGGACTTGAGTTCTAAAACGTGTGAAAAGATGTTCCGTTGAAAAGGTCCTCGACACTCGAGTTCAGAATCTCAGTAACTTGAGTTTTGTAAACTTCCAGTGAGGACTCGAGTTTGAACATATCAAGTCTTTGAACTGAAGATAATTTGAAAAGCATGGAACTCGAGTTTGGAAAATCTCAGGACTCGAGTTCTATAAAACTCTAAGTCAAAACTTCCAGTTTTCAATTCTAGTTTTGTGAAATAGTTGTGAAACTTGAGTTTTAAAATTTTAGAACTCGAGTTTTATAAAAGCAATTTTAGATATGAAGTTCAGAAGCCCGAGACTCGAGTTTTGGAAATATGGAACTCGAGTTTTATGAGCCATGAGATGCAACTCGAGTTTCCTCAAGCTATGACTCGAGTTTTATTGATTCTATTGTGTAAAAATGCCATCTAGATCACGACACTCGAGTTTTGCAAATGCAGAACTCGAGTTTTACTTCATGAGTTGAACTTGCACAGGTTACAATAAGCCTTCAGTAAATATCTCAACTTGTAATGCCCATAACTCTTTCAATTCAAATCCAAACCTTGCAAATAATATATCAATGGAAAGCCCTATATGTCCACTTTCATATGAAACAAGAATCAGTCTCAAAGTAGTTATATAAAGAAAGTTATGACAGATACAACAAGAAAAGGTTAGTGATATAGCGTTAAATTCGACTACCAACTTTTGAAAAATATATCTCCATCATATGAAATGTTTTGATGCTGGTTTAGGTGTCTATGAACCGCATTGAGTCTAGTTTCATACAAAATTGGTTTCACATCAATCGGACTTGTGGTTTGGGAGATATGTGCAAAATACAGAGAATATATGTCGAGATGACATAAAATAGAGAGGCTGAAACTCGAGTTCTGATGACTTCAAAACTCGAGTTTTGAGTCCATGAGGTGAAACTCGAGTTTTGGATGACCCAGAACTCGAGTTCTGAAACTAAGAAGTTAAAACTCGAGCTTTGGATGATCCAGAACTCGAGTTTTGACACTGAGAAGCTGAAACTCGAGTTTTTGATGATCCAAAACTCGAGTTTTGGCACTTCTTCTTCCTGGAACTCAATTTTTGCTTCAGGAAGCACCCGAAACTTATAAAACTTGATTTTTATCTTCAAAAAATGGTTGAGCATCCAAATAAAACTTAGATGAATGGTAACTCATGGTATAAAATCTATTTGAAACATTTTAACATCCAAATTGAGTTATTTAACCATATCATCTTCCAATTAAAAAGAATGCCCAAATATAGTTGTAAATCAATATGCATTATAAAAACCTTTGTCAAAACAATATGGATTATGAAAACTTTTTGCTCTATTATATTTGACATCATCAAAACTAATGATATCTAACACTTCCCATCAAAAGAGGCGTCAAGCAATGTCGCGAGGAGATAAAAGTTTGTAAACATTCTGACCGGTTTTTTTGTCAATTAAAATTTGTCTTATTGGACAAATATAATGATATCATCTGTGATTTAACCCTAGCTACCTCGAGATAGAAAAATGAAAAATAGTTTAGTCTGTCATTTTTACTCCATTTCAACTCATTAACTTGGTGAAATTTTAGTCCCTCAAGATTATGATATTTAATGCATTTTGTCATGCACCTTATATAACCCTCTTAGCTTCATTATATGTTGATTTGAAATCACCTTTAGGCCTTTAATAATGACTTAAAGTAACCCAAGAATGGAAAATAAAAATTTCAAGTTTTGGGGTCACTATTCACAGATTTTTGGTACAACTTTGAAAATTCATAACTAGTTCTAGAAAAATCAAAATTGAGTGGTTTTAATTTCTATTTGAAGCTTATAAAATCCTTTACAAGAGAAAAATACTCACTAGGTCAGATCCTTGCCCAACCGGTACAGTTAATTGCATGAAAATCACAGTTCATTTGGTCATTTTTCACTTTTCCAGATTTATCTCTTAACTTCGTACCACCATAACTCTCTGCACAAATGTCCAAATTCGGTGATCTTGGGCTCCATTTAAAGCTTACATGTGAACTATTTAACTGGAAAGTTTCAGCCCATTTGGAGTTGTTTGCTAATTTTAATCTTTACTTGAAAACAGGGTTGTGTTAAGGGTCTTGTAACCCCCTTTACTTAAAGCTTGTCATTTCTAAAATTTGATAAAGCTTCTTATTACCACTCTTAAACTTCTTTTAATGCATGATGAGCTCATCTAGTTCCTTGGTTCATTATCATTCATGCATTCACATTTGTTTCATTAATTATCATGTAGAAGTTTAATTTACATAATTACAACAACTCTCAAACATAAACTTCAACCATAATACATAATTTCCACAAGCAAGAACATGATAATATGCCATCTTCAATCACCATAAACTTTGATCTTACCCTTGCTTGCGCTTATACCTAAAATGGTTAGTGGGGGAGAATGAGATTTTGGAAAATATCAATAGCAAAACTATCTAACACACTTTATAAAATGTACGACAACTTTCAATATAAGTGTGAATTCATAAAAGTGCAATATGTAACATTTAAATGTATATGGCCATAGCATACAAAAGCACACATTCACACTTTCATCATCAAAAATTTTCAATACAAGTCATGCATATATCAATAAGCATTTTTATAACAATTTAGATTAAGGTTAGATGGTTTTGTTACCTTGTCTCTTTAGCTTTCCTTTACACTTGAAATTCTCTTGATTAACCTTCCACTTTCTAAACATCACACAAGAGCATGATCATCATTCTCAAGCCATCAACAATACAAGAGAACTACAAAAACGCAAATCCCCCTCTCTTGCTCTTTTCAAGACCCTTAAAATTCCAAAACTTGTCTAAATGATTTTCAATGCTTCCTAAAATTTTATATCACTTGTACCCTACACAATTTTTCCTTCTAAAACCAATGGAAGCATCAAAATCACATTCTTTCCTCCACTTTCCAGATCTGGACAAAAATTGCCAAAAAGGAGAAAATGATTCTTTTCAAACTTTCAGTAACATCATTTTCTTGTTTCCAAACTCATTCTTATAGATTATATAGCTTGAATTCAACTCTCCTACATCCTTTACAAAACCATCAAACAACAACCAAACAATAACAATATATATACCAATTTACTCCTTACAACACAAGGAGTCTTTTGCATATAACAATTGGCTTTAAATCCCTTTCTTTCTCACTCTTGACCTCAAGAACACTAACTTTAGATCTTGAAAAAGAGAGGCCTAACCAAAATTTTAAGCCCATAGAAAGGAAGAGGAGGTTGCAAGGATTAAGAATATGTATATACTTGAGTGGTAAGTCCTCTTACCTTGCAAGTTTGTGAAGATTTTCTTTTCTTGAAGCTCCCTTCAATGGCATCACTCTCCCTCTCCTTTCTTTTCTGTTTTTTGCCTGAAATGGCTGAAGAAGATGAGGAAACAATCTGACTTAACTTATCCCTTTACAATGAAATCAAGGGCTAGGATTTAATCTTGTAAAATATTTTGATCTAACGGCTAATAACTTACCACCACACCCAACACTTTGCTTCATCTCTTTGGTCCTCATAAAGTAGCCATTAATGAGTGTACTAACATTCTAGAAACTCAGTTACACTAACTAAACCGATTACCATTTGGTTACTTCATCCGATTACAACTTTTACCGGTAAACATAACTTTATTCCGATAAATCTCTCTACTTTTCTGGAGATGTTTTACTCCTATTTTAATCCCCATATTTCATTTACTAATATGGTGAAATATTTATCCAAAAATACCCCTGAAATTCGTCCAAAATTAACAGGGTAATTTTATCCTGTCGAAAACCCCTGAAAAACGTACTTCCGACAAGCAAATAACTTCTAGGGCATTAAAAATTTCTATAATTTTCACTAATACTCTAGCCCTTTTCCTTTCATCAAATTGCCCTTTAGATTGTCTAAAATTAATTTTTGAATAAAATTATATTTTCAGGATTTTCTTTCCTTTTTCTCTCCGTTCTTGAATTTCGCCTTTTTGGTATGCTGGGTAATAATTTTATAAAATACTCCAAAATTCACTTTATTTTTCTATATTATGAACTCAGCTGATTGGGGTCTCCTGATACCTCAAATAATTATTTTCGGCCATTAAATCTTCAAAATTCTATAAATAAAAATCTAGGCTGATTTTCAGCAATTTGTCGAATCTCTGTTAATCAATGAGTTCTGCTTTATCCTGTGGGCATCTATGACTTTTTCTGATATTTTGGTCAACTGTTTGACTTTGACTTTTTCAAATGACTAAAATGCCCTTACATTTCTCTTAATCACCAAAATGCCCTTACTTTGTCTAACTTTTCGTAATTCCCATTTTACACTTGACTTTTTTGCCCTTGATCTTTTGTCTAAAGACCTTTGGGTCCTTCCCAGGTGGTCACTCATCCTTACATTACTCCAGGGCCAGCACGCTTAATTGCGAAGTCCTTAAAAGAATTCAAACCATTTGGGCCAGGTTAACTTTAATCTTTCCGTTCCAACAAAATCTACTTTTTCTGTACTTTCTATCTATGGGTTCTAACTTGACTCTTGATTATCGTTTTGGCCCTTTAAGTCTAATGACCATATATCCCTTAGTATTTGTACTAAATGACATTTACATCCTTGACTTACATTCTTAGTAATTTCAAAGCCTTATGACTAAATTAACCAGGGTCTCTTTGGTCTATTGACACCTTCTCTTTCTATACTTTTATTTCTGGGTCTTATCTAATCTCATAACTATAGGTTTGACCTCTATTTCAATTTGCAGAAAAAGGGTGGATATTACACATTTGTTCTCCCCATGTTTCTGAAACAAAGTCATAGTCTTCTATGATTCTTCCAATAAATACGGAATTTGCTCCCATGTCATCCTTGTCAACGACATGTCAAATTAGATTGGAAAAAAGAGAGGAGAAAATAAAAAGAATCTGCCTTAGGTTTTTCAGCCAAATAGTCCAAGTTTTTCTTCCAAGTGTAGTGAGATAAGAAAAAAAAATCAAATACCCAAAATGCAACGGTAAAATCCATGACTAGTCCCCACCGATGAAAACGGGTTCCAATACGGTTAAAATAGGGATAAATACAAGAAAGTTTCAATCATATGCGTAAACAAGTGCTAATAATATACTTAAAGAAATAGACTTAGACAATGTTAATATTTTTTTAAAAAAAATTGCCTCCCCCAGGAAAGATTTAAGACGAGAATGTTTTTTTCTATTCAGAGCACAAGGTTCTGAAGTCTATGCACATCCTTAGCCAAAATGAATATAATTTAATTATATTAATATTTTTAAAGTGACTTTTTGCCCCTTCAATATTTTTGTATATAATTATAAAAAAACTAATCTCTAATTGTTATAGTTTCTCTTATGATGTGTTTGAAGATACGAGGAATCTGGAGATGGGGAGGGGAGGGATTTTACTTCCCTTTACTTGTTTGGCATGATAAAATCTTTAGGAGGGTCCCCTCCTTCCAACACTCTTCAGAAATTGGGGGATTTGAAGAAGGGATAATATTTTGCTATGTCTTGACTATTATACCCCTAACTATTTTTAATATTTCATCTCCAAAAAACCCCTCTATAGTTGGAAAGAAAAATTAAAGTAGCACGATCTATTTCTGATTTAATTGAATTTTTTCCTGCTATATTATATATCTTTTTCAGTTTTTGGTCAATAACCATTATATAACTAATATTTTTTTGGACTTACTGCGATTTTTTAAAAAAAAATTAGACACGTTTGTTATTACGTAAAATATGAGTTGAATCATCTCATGAATAACATGATAGACTATGAAAATTTGATCTAAATCCTTCTTTGACGTCATCTAGGTTTTTTTTTTAAAAAATAAGCTTCGTCATGTTGCAAGATACATCGAAAGACATTGTTTTTGGGCCAAGCACATTTATCATTCTATAGAGGCATCTTCAAACAGGGATTAAACGAAAAATTAAAAACACAAACGCAGAATTAAAACGAAGCCACTGATAAAGCAGAGAGAGATGAACACGAGCGATTTATACTGGTTCGGTCCACCTGACCTACGTCCAGTCCTCAGAGCACCTCTGAGAGTTCCAATCCACTAAACAATCACAACTAGGCCAACCGAGCCTTTACAACAGGGATTCTCGCTCCCCCTCTCACTTTACAAGAAAACAGAGTCACACACACTCTGTTTTTCGGTCTCAACTCAGCCCAACGATCTCAAGGTCCCAACCTTGAGTTTCTCACATTAATACAATGAGAAATATCAATATATACTCTCTGGAAAGAGCAGATGGATAAACACTAAAGCTCACAGAAATTATGAACAAAATGCAAAGAATGTAGTTTCAGACAGTAAGTGCGTTCAAGCTTGTTTGTCTCGTCGTCTCATCGTTTGTCTTCAAGGCTTCTTGATTTATAGTTAAGACTAAACTCAATAGCCGTTATACCGAGTTTGAATAGCCATTGGAGAGAAACTTCTGCCCGTTACTCACAGTAGCTTGATTTGTTCGTCTGTCATAAATGCTTGCTGTTCAGTTGATGATAATGGAAACTCAGATTCATTCCTCAGATGATCTGATCTTTTTAATGAAAGGACTAGAAAGCATTTATTAGAGTAGATCAAATTCAAAATATGCAAGCATGAAAACGGAAAGCTCTGGTAGCGCTGGGCGTAGTTGTGTCAGAAGCCATGTCAGAGAAAAATGCAACTCGAGTTTTCAACATCTCACAACTCGAGTTCTGAAACATTGAGTTTAAAAGTCATGTAGTGAAACTTCAAGTTTTCATAAACAGAACTTGAGGTTTGGAAAACTTTCATTTGAAACTTCAAGTTTTGATATCGAGTTTCGGAGTCCAGTTGTAAAACTTCCAGTTTTGAAAAATGAGGACTTGAGTTTTAAAGCATGTGAAAAATTGTTCAGTTGAAAAATCCTCGAGACTCGAGTTGGAAAATCAGGAACTCGAGTTTTGAAAAACTTTCAGTGAGGATTCGAGTTTGAGACTCAAGTTTTAAGCAGATGAAATTTTGGAAGGCATGAAACTCGAGTTTGGAAAATGTCAGGACTCGAGTTCTCTAAAACTCTAAGTCAAAACTTCCAGTTTTCAATTCAAGTTTTGTGAAACTTCCAGTTCTGAAAAACTGAAACTTGAGTTCTATAATATGTTTGAAAAACTTGAATTCAAAACCTCTAGTTTTCACTGCAAGTTTGCAAAACTTCCAGTTCTGAAACTCGAGTTCTATAACATGTTTGAAAAACTTGAATTCAGAACCTCAAGTTTTCACTGCAAGTTTGTAAAACTTCAAGTTTTGAAAACCTGGAACTCGAGTTCTATAACGTGATGAGAAAACTTGAAGTTGGAACCTCAAGTTTTGACTTCCAGTTTTGTTTGCACGTTATGGAACTTCAAGTTTTGAAAGTCAATGTCACGTCCATTTTTAAAACTTAGGACTCGAGTTCTTGAACTTGTTCACAAAACTTCTTTTCAAAACTTCCAGTTTCAATATCCAGTTTTGAAAAATAATTATAGAACTTGAGTTTGCAAAACCTGAAACTCGAGTTTTAAAATTCTTCTGATAGTTTCAACACAGTTTCACAAACATCAAACCAGATTCCAAATCTTGCAAAGTTTTGACTTCACGATTTGCTTCAGGAAGCTCCAAAACTCATTAAAATCTATTTTCATCTTCAAGAAATAGTTTTGAGCATTCAAATAAAGCTTAGATGAATGGTAACTCAATGAAAACATTTTAACACTCAAATTGAGTCATTTAACCACATCATCCTCTAATTAAAAAGAATGCCCAAATAGTAGAAAATCAATATGCATTTTAAAACCTTTTGATATGAATTGATATGCTTTATGAAAACTTTTTGCTTTATTATTATATTTAACATCATCAAAACTAATAATGTCTAACAAAACTTTGACCAAAATACCTTGGAATTTCTCTTATTTACAAAAATGACATTGAATTCCATAAATGACAATTTGATCCCTCAAATTTCAATATTTCCACTTTAGTCATATTTTAAAATTACCCATAGTTCTTTAAATTTCCTAAATAAAATTTTGGTCCTTAACCTTTCTACCTTTTCTTATTTAGCTCTTTTGCCCTTCATTTCTTTTAATTTTGTTCTTTAGGCCCTAATTTAAGACATCATTACTTGTTTGAACTTTACTTTAGTCACGGAAAATAGGGATATTACAAACACGCTCTAACTAGTCTTTGCTCTTGTCTGATCAACTTTCCTACTCCTCCCAGGTCAGATTCGAGACCTCTCGCGCCTCGCCTTCATACCCCCCCCCCCAAAAAACCAACCAACACAAAAAAAATGCAATTTCCATCCATCTTGTAGTTCGCATTACAATCCAGCTCTCCAAAAGGTAAGCAAACATCTCATTTGTCATCTAGAGATTGGGTTTTTGCTTATGATCTGTTGGGTCTTCAACATAAGATCTAATATTTATTGTTTTAGTTTGAGATTGGGTTTGAACTTGATGTTGATGTTGGACAAATGCATGATTAGAAAAAGTAGTTATCAAATATGTGTGTGTGTGTTTTTTTTCCAGTTAGCTAAAGCTCAAATATGTTATGTAATTTATTTTAAATTTCTATATGTTGCAATAATCATTGGACTCTGTTCGTTGCCTTCTCCATCGATAATACCATCTACCTATTTGATTAACTACTATAGCAGACACTTTTCACATCCATTTTTTGGGTTTTTTTTTTCATTCCATTTTGTGGAGGACGTCTTTGTGAGGGATGTGAGAAGTATTTGACTGTGATTTCCATTAAAAAAACGGACGTAATAAGGCAGGATGTCACGTCCATTTTTATATAAAATTGGACATGACATCCATTTTCTCTATGTAGAAGTAGCTCAACAAACAAATTAGAGCTAAATTTTGTTTTGACAACAAACAACCAGATTTAAAAAATAAGTCAATTTCTCTGTTATACAACAAATAACAAAACTACTAAACTAGCAAACTAGCAAATCTTCAAACATTGTGGTTTTGTTTGGATTAACAGTAGAAAATACTTTTCCAATGTGATTAGCAATCAATTTCATCATGTTGTAACTACACATCATGTCACTCCACTGTCTATTATTAGTCAACCCCCACGAGCATCTTGGTATTGGAAGGGCTTTATAGATGTTCTAAATGATCAGGCAACTTAATCGTTCCATGGTTCTATCTTTTGCTATCTCATTTGTTGGAAAGGTTTTCCAGATATTCCATGTCATCAAGATGCCTACCATGTTTTTCTCTTTCGTTATCTCACTTGTTGGAAAGGATTCCCATATCAAAGCGCCACACTGAATCCCACCTTTCCCTCCCTAACTTTATGCCTTTTCTTTCACTCATTAGGATCCCAGTTCTTCAAGCAAGGGAGAAATGATGAGATATGGAATAATGGTTGATTAGAATTTTCATATATTTATAATATTTATCATTAATAGGAAATATTAGGTTTTAACTTTGAGTGATTGGTCATCTTTTATTAGTGATTTGCAATTAGTTCTAGGTTTTTATAATATTCCATCATTAGTTTATGGTTAAGTTGAGGCTTGTAAATAGCACCTCAACTCATTTACTTTGTACGCATTATGAATTAATAGTTTCCTACTCATTTGAGTTCTCTCATCTCTCTTTATTTGTTTCTCCATCTTTCTTATTGTTCTCCCTTCTCTATTCTCTCTTATGTCAATCTTCCTCTTCTTTATTCTCGCCCTTCTCTCCTTTCCCTTCCACTGTCTTGCATCAAAATATTTTTATATGAGAGAGAAGGAGCAAATTGGGAAGAAAATCTAGCTCCCATCCAAAAACCCTATCTCTATTTTGGTCTAAAATAATCCAATTGAAAAGGGAGTAGAATGAGGAGAGTGGATGGTAGATTTTGGCTGCCTTCTCTCCAAAATTTTATGCCAAATGAGGGGTCCTTCTCTCCCTTCTAACCACTCCAACCAAACAAACGTGTAGATAAAAAATGAGTTGTTCAAATTTATTATTTTATAAAATTATCATAATAAATATAAATGATAAAGTTAAACCGATAAAATTTGATATGTTTGGTTCATAGTTGCGTTATAAAAAAGTAGAATAATTTTAATTTATGAAACATTATAACAATAATTTTATAAAATACTGAATCTGAATCATCTATTTTTTTTATTAAAAGTAGAGATGAGATTATGAGAAGACAGAAATGGAAAAAGAGAAGAAGTGAGAGAATCTACTTCCTCTAATTACTTGTATTCTTAATTAGGTGCACGGAGAGATTTTTTTAACAATTTCTTTCGTCCTCTTTTATAAAAATCCTCATTTATTCATTTGTTGCATTTATATGAACTAAATGCATATACAATGTACTGGGTATTTAATAAATAAATTACCGATACCAACCTTAACGCATATCATAAATCGGATATCCCTACATTAATACTATAAAATTAAAGAATGTTTAAGGGATGCAATAAATCATTCTGACCATGATAAATACGTACTGCTCAGTTAAATTGAACAAATTAACTTATCTTCAGAAAGTACAAGTGTCTTTCTACTAGAGATAATCAAGTTCAAGGCATTATCAAGCACGTATGGGCATCTCTTCTTCTAGAGATTCAAATATAAATTTATTACGTTGTGAGAGATTAGTTCATTCAGATAGGACCCAACTCTCGTTGGTGTAAAGGTGTGTTTTAATTGTCTTCAACACAGTCCTTTGAATCAACACGCTCCTTCGAATTAAAGCCATATTCAGCCAACTGAAATGTATCTTTATTGTCTTCACCTTGGACATCTAAACATGGAAAATTGTTTAAATCTAGGGAACAATGTCGTTTTATCATTTCATTTTCCAAGCAACAATTCAATGTTTTCATGTCCTCTTCCATGGTATCGTACAACAAGCAGGTGATGAAGCGTTACTTCTATAGTTGATTATTGTTAATCTTTTGCTTGGCACGAAATTATTTTAAGATGTAAAGCTGGCACTTTTCACTTGTTTTCTTTTCTGGCGCCATATTCATTCGCCTTTATATATACTCTTTGAACTTTGGCTCCATATATGAATGATCCGTGCACAGTAATGTTTTAAAAAAAAGGATCGGCTCACAGAGGAGAATAATGATTGGTATTTATTGCATTTGTTGAACCAGCCAACAATAAATGCCAAGATTTAATTTTTTTTCAGTATTTTTATAAAGTATTTAATAGGGGTTATAAGATGGAAAGTTTTTAAATTTTACAACAAAGCTAACGTGGTTTAATGCTTTCCTTAGTATAACTAAAATAGGCTGGAAGTAACTTATAAATGAGTATTTAATAAATAAATTATCAATACCAGTCTTAAGGTATATTAATTGCATATTCTTACATTAATACTATTAAATCAATGTTCTATGAATTCAATAAATCATTCTCATCATAATAAATACTGCATTTAGTTGAATTGAATCAATTACCTCATGAATATAGTCATACAAAAAGGGAGCTGTGCAGTCAGTGTGAACTTGCTACATCAAAATAAGACTTCAATAGATGTGGCTCCAAAATATGAAATCCATGTTGTTTATGCTGTTAGCCATAACAGCTTTTGCAATATTGGAAGCTGGTGGTGATCATGGTGAGTCGGAGTCCTCCCTTTTTGAAAAAAAAAATAATAATCGTTATCACTAATAAATTATCAAAACATCAGATACTGATGGTTCACTGCAAAGATAAGCATCATGATCTTTTAGAGCAGTATCTGGAATATGGTCAAGTGTTTCAATTCTCTTTCTTCGTAGAACCATTTCTACAGAGAATATAATATTCACATTTCCGTAGCTTGAATTAAAGGCTAGGCCAATAAATTATGTGATAATCTAAGGCCCATAAATAAGGAAAAATATAGAGGAAAATGCCTAAAGGAAAGAAAGATCATAATTGACTAAGTCCCTAGTCTTGAGAATTCTAAGTAAAAATGACTAAGGGCAAAACGGTCATTTTGAATTAAAGGCCTAGAGCATAAAAATGTCATAGTTGACCAAAATGTCAAAAGTCAACCCAAGGTAAGGTTGGAATTAAGAAAGAGTAGAAAAAGTGATGGCATTTTGGAAATTATGGCAAAAGTAGAAAAGGTAGTGGCATTTTCGTAAATAAATGGTAAATAAAGGATTTCGGAGCTAAGGGAGACTGAGAAATAATTATTTGAGGTAGTAGAAGTCCTCAAATGCCGGAGACCCGAACTAAGAAAAGTTTATTTGGGTTATAAAGTAATTAATAAAATTATTACCCGGTATCCGGTGCGGGCAATTTGGCTGAACGGAGAACAACAGTGCCCGAAAAGCCCGAAAAAGTATTTTCTTAGAAAATTAATTACGGAAAATCCGAGAAGAATTTTGAGGAATGGACAAGAGCTTGAGAATTAGGGAAAAATATAGAATTTTTCCATGTCCTTAAGTCAAATTGGTCGCCGAAAGCCCGTTTTAC
>JANTPZ010094462.1:0-13439 GCA_025593235.1 Vachellia pachyceras
TAATAATTAATTGTTTCTGTATGCATGTGTGTATATTAAATTTAACCTTCAAATAGTTGGATTTGTAGTGTACAGTTATAAAAATTCATTCAAATACTTACGATTATGTCGTGGTAACTTCCTCAATCTTCAGGAGTGATTAATTATAAATTTTTAAGTCCTTGTGTTTAATAATTAGTAATGTTATAAAGAGCTTAGTTTTTTTATAACAAACCGATAGGATATGGAATAATAATTTATTAGAATATCTATTTTTTAAGTTTTTTAATAAAATGATATCTAATTGTTGAGGCATATGAATAGTAACTCAACACATTTGTTTTATACACCTTGTTAATTAAAATACATTGTTCTTGAACTCCTCCCTCTCTAAATCTAAACTGTTACATAAATGTTATAAATCCCTCGTCAACGAAGATTTATTGAAGCAACTTTCCGCACATAAGAACAATTATTTGTTTGGTTAGAAGAGTTTTTCATTACAGTATTCCTGAACAAGCGTCGTGCTGCCAGGTGAAAAGCATCAGAAATTAACAAGGAACCCTCAGAGGAGACGTCATGGCTAAGGATTTTTCATTGATGTTTATCCAATCCAAATCCATTAACATGCTACCTTTAATAGGGAGGGGAAGAGGAGAAATTAAAAAAAAAAAAAACTCAAAACTCAGGCTTGTTTCTCTAACGGCATGAGAAAACTCAGCCAAAGTTCTCAACATTGACGCAACCCATGTTTCTAAAACAGAACAATCTGGGAATGAACATGTTCTCTTGCCTTTTCCCCTTATTAACACAAGAATAGGGAGGGAGGGGGTGCATGAGGCCCAAGGCTCCGCTTTACTTTCACAGTTGGAAACAAGAGTTGAAATTTGAAAAAGGAAAATCCCGACACATATGGTACCATGAGAGAAAAAAATTGAAAGATTCTGTCGTTTGGCATTGCCCATAGTTCCTAAATTATTTGATCTACTATCAAAAAAAGGATCAACATGGTAGAGAAGACTGTGGTTATGGACTTATGATGTGGATTCCTTAGCAATCTTATCTGCCTTTGCGACAACCTCATCAATACCTCCGACCATGTAGAATGATTGTTCAGGAAGGTCGTCATATTTGCCGTCCAACACACCCTGTCGAGCATAAAACAATACAATATAATCATTTTTTGTGCATCAGCTCAAAAGGAACCCCAAGGTGAAGGTATATTGGTTAAAATAGCAAAAGACAAAATCTAACATCCAAAATAACATATTCTGAGTTGCGAGAATTAAAATGTTCTTTTATTTTTATTTTTAGAAAAGGAGTTTACTTTGACAATGGTTCTTTAACCTTTATAAGTCTGCGAAAGGAATTCCAATGCATGTTAAAATTACTGGATTCATAATCATGAATAGCAACTGGAATACTGGAATCTACGTTCCATAGACAAGTGCATTAACACATACAAATCGATCAAGTACCTCAAGCAAATCGTAATAAAAGTTAAAGCTAAAAGCCCTTTAAGAGTATCACATGACAGATATATTCTATTATCTAAGGGGAAGGAAGCAGATACCCCCAACTTTTTTTTTTGGCACAATTTAAATGATAGATGGAAAAGCAAGCATGGTGTTTCCCATTTAATGACTGGCTATCCATAAAAATCTAAAGGAAATGGAATTGGCAAAAGTAGTATTTCCTCAATGAGACAAACATATACCTGGAAGCTGTTGATGCTCTCCTTCAAATCTACATATTTACCAGGGGCACCCGTGAAGACTTCAGCAACATGGAAAGGCTGGCTCAAGAAACGTTGAATTTTACGTGCACGAGCAACAGTCAACTTATCATCTTCACTAAGCTCATCCATTCCCAAAATGGCAATGATATCTTGAAGATTCTTGTAGTCCTGAAGTACTTTTTGTACACCACGAGCAGTATGATAGTGATCCTCACCCAATACAAGGGGTGAAAGCATACGAGATGTAGAGTCCAAGGGATCCACAGCAGGGTAGATACCCAGCTCAGAGATCTGTTCAACAATATCAAAATTGTTAATTAGACAATGGCAGTGGCACAAAGACATCAGTGCAATAGACGCTTCAGAAGACACAACCAAACCTGTCGTGATAACACAGTTGTAGCATCCAAGTGAGCAAAAGTGGTAGCAGGAGCTGGATCTGTCAAGTCATCAGCAGGAACATAAATAGCTTGGACAGAGGTAATTGAACCCTTCTTGGTAGTTGTAATACGCTCTTGAAGACCTCCAAGATCAGTAGCCAAGGTTGGTTGGTAACCGACAGCAGATGGGATACGACCCAGCAAAGCAGACACCTCTGAGTTGGCCTATATGATGAATCACAACGTCAAATGAACAATAATAGAATGACAACATGTATAGAACAAGACGTAAATTAGCTAAGATTGTTGAAAAGATATGTACTTGGGTAAAGCGGAAAATGTTATCAATGAAAAGAAGCACATCTTGCCCTTCAGCATCACGAAAGTGTTCAGCAACTGTAAGCCCAGTCAGACCAACACGGGCACGGGCACCAGGGGGCTCGTTCATTTGGCCATACACAAGAGCACATTTACTCTCACTCTGTAAAACAAAAGACATAAGCATCACACTAGAAGGAATATAAGAAGAATATTGAATATCTCAAAACGTTATGTTCACCTGCTTGTCACCTAGCTTAATGACACCACTCTCAATCATTTCTCTGTACAAGTCATTACCCTCACGGGTTCTCTCTCCAACACCAGCAAACACGGAGAAACCACCTACACAACAAAACAATCTGCGTTGATATATAGGGAGGAGCCAGAACATCTTAACAAGTACTTAAGTGAATTTTTGCACATACCATGAGCCTTCGCAACATTATTAATAAGTTCCATGATAAGCACAGTTTTTCCCACACCAGCACCACCAAACAATCCAATCTTTCCACCTCTTTGGTATGGTGCAAGCAGGTCTACAACCTGGGGGCAATAGTAGCAGATGGAACACAGTTATAACACAAATTCCCAGAAAATCCAAACATATAATTGTGCATTAAAAATACAAAAATTTATTCCAATTAACAGACAGAAGAAAAACACCTTAATTCCTGTAACAAGGATCTGTTGTTCAGTTGCTTGCTCAACAAAAGCAGGAGCTTCTCTATGGATTGGCAAGTAGTGCTCAGTTTCTATGGAAATCAAAACAAAGCAGTCAGTAAAGAGTAAAAACACGACGCCAAAAAGACAGCATAACTACTCAAGTACTGGCAGACATAGATTGATTTATGATTTCTTACTGAGTTCACCCTTCTCGTCAATAGCCTCTCCAATGACATTAATGATACGTCCAAGGGTAGCCCTACCAACAGGAACCTATAGACAAAGCATAATGTATCAGAAAATAGGGAATAAAGAGAGGGCAAAAACAAATATAAAAAATAAAGCAAGCAAAATCCATATCCAATTGGTGTCAAGTGCTAGGCTAGATAAAAACAGATAGGCGAGGTGAACAATATCACAGAATTATATCCCGATGCCAGCCAAACTAAAACCATATTTGTATGCACTTTAGCTTCAGAAAGCGATAATGAATTAGCTTCAACAACAAGCATTACAGATACATAGTGTAAAGAATGAATTCTAACATGCTAACTAAAAAAGATTAGAACCGCATCATAATTGAAAATTCCGTTAGAAGCATTAACAAAACAGAAATATTCCAGCAAAACAGAAAATTTATCCATCTGACTGGTTCAAGATAACTATCTATATATATATATATAAATGCAGTACTCTTCATCTCGATCTTCATGCCGTTGAACCCAAAACAAAACCAAGGAACAATATGATTTTCCGACAAGGCTACACCATTAGCAGAAATTCATAGCGACCAAAATGGCGAGCACACTTTTGGTCAATTTCTGAAGCAATAAAAATACACTGAGATCTGTGAGACATTCTAAAGCCTACAGGTTCATGGTGAAATTGACTATACTTGAGATCGTTAGATGCAGATAGACACCAGAAAGTCAAACCCTCCAAAAAAAAACAAACTTTCAGTCGCCAAATCAAATTGCAAAGTCGAAAAACAGTAACAATGTAATGCGATCAAGAAATATAACGCGAACCGAAACTCACGGTAATAGGGGATCCAGTGTTGAGTACGCGCTGTCCTCTAATAACCCCTTCAGTTCCATCCATAGCAATAGTCCTGACCATGTTCTCGCCCAAATGCTGAGCAACCTCCAACACCAATCGAATCGAATGGTCCATAACTTCAAGGGCAGTCAGGATCGGAGGCAATCCCTCCTCGAATCTAACATCGACGACGGCACCAATAACCTGGCACACCTGACCGATCGCGCCCTTGCCAGTGAACTCATCTACGATCTTCCCACCACCGGTTCCGGCATCCTTCTTGGCCGGAGGAGACGGGGCAGCAGCGGCCACCGCTGATGTAGCATAGTCAGTGATACGATTGAAGATGTAGCCATAAGGTGAAGGACGACCCGACACCCTCGAAGCAGAAAGTCTAGGTCTGGGGCTGGTAATGGAAGACTGAACTGAAGATCGACGAAGGGACGATCGAATCAGAGAAGATGCGAGTCTGCGTGAAGCCATCTTGGGAAGGCTTCAGAGAAAGAACTGAAAAGAGGGCTAGGGTTTGCGGGGTGAGAGTACGCGGGAGGAGTGAAACTATATTGTAAAACAACGGAACGGGTTTGGGGCTCATCAAACTGATGAGCACCCCTGCCCATTGCCCAGATTTAATTTTCTTTATTTTTTATTTATATCAAAGCTATTTTAATGATTATAGAATTTTGATATTAAGAGTTTGTTTACAATGCCTGTACAATATTTAGGTTTTGTTCAGATAAAAAAAATTTTTAAAAACTATTTAGATACAAAACCTCGATTTGAAATATAGGTTTTGAAAAGGTTATTTTCTTATTAAATCACACTCTCTTCTAATAAATTTTCTCTTATCTACTTTTTCTGTTTTTCTCCTTCCTCTTTCTTACGTACTTTTTTGTTTTGAAATCAGTAAAAATCAATAACTTCTTAAACGTATCTTTTAAAACCTAAATTTTACCTCGAAATATGCAAAAGTTATGCTTCTTTAAAATTTAAATTTTATCTCAAAATCTAAGAGGTACTCTGAAATCAACCTCCAAACCAGCTCTTAACATACATGAGATTCGATGTTAACAGTTCAAATTTGAGATGCATCAAAATTGGGAAAGTGAAAATCTTGGTGCTTTTCTAGGCTGTAGCTCAACCTCAACTTTGCTGTGAATATGGTTGGGCCGTTTGATTTAAACGTAGAAGAGGGGGACAGGTGGACGTCGTTGGGATGGCAAGGTGTGTCGTTTAAGGATTTTGACCTGGACCACTTCGAACGTATGACCTGGCTCCAAGAGTGGCTTGGAAATCTCCCACGCTTCTTCCTCTCCCCTCCACAGAAACGGGCGAAAATTACTGTACGGCATCCAGAACTACGATCTCCTGTAAACTAGCTTTCGGCCTAACGTGGTTATCCAATCATATTTATTATTGCATAAAATCGATATGTATAATAGCACCGTTTGGCAACGCGGTGCTTCTACTTATAAATATGTTTAACACTGTTTTTTCGTAAAATGAGACAATTTCCTCCACATATTTACCTTGGTTTGTGTAAAAGTACTTCTCCACCGCGTTGCCAAACAGACCCAATATATTTCATGAGTTTGTTTAGAACCACTTTTTTTAACAGTATTTTTCTGTAAAACGAGATAATCTCATTCACACCCTGACTTACATAAAAGTATTTTTCTACCACGTTCCCAAACGGGCACCTAGTGTAGCGTACTTAACTGACCTTCCAAGATTACAGGAGATTAATAAACGTTTTTGAGTGGAGAGATAAATAGAATTTAATAAGTAAGATTTCGTTTGAAGCAAAAAACTTGGATTCCTACGGAGAAAAACTGATATAGCACGAACTCAATCAAATTCATATGCATTCTTGGTGTGAAAATAATTAAAAAGAGAAAATATGTCATAATATTATTTTTCTAATTACTGGTATTCTTATTATTGGATGTGATTATATTTGAAGCATCGTTGAGTATTAAATGTAATCACCTCTTCCAACAAGAATTAGAATCTTGATTTACCGTGTTGTGAAAGAATAACACTTTTCATTAAATCAAACCATTTAAGTAATATGTCATAATATTTGTATGTGCTGCTTGTTTTCTTTTTCTCTTTCTTTAAAAGAAGGTCCTACAGCCCAACAAGTATAGGGCGTTTGGGAAAACTTCTAAATAATCCAAACACAAGTTTAATAGTATTTTCTACAAAATAAAATAATTCTTTACACATATACTACCGTTTTTCTAAATGGGCTTTATACTAGTTTTGTGAGTTGAATCCACTTATTTCCTCGCCTACAAGAAATTGAAAAATGAAGAAACAAGTTATAGCAGCAAGCTTGTAGTTACATGTGGAATGATAGTTATGAGAATTTTTAATTATGATTTCAAATACCATTTGAGTTTTGTAGGTTCAATAAATTTAATTTTGTCTATATTAGAATTTCAAAAATAATTTCAACTACATTGAATTTTACTATTTCTCAAAAAATAAAAATATACGAGGGAAATGATAGAATTTCACCAAAAATCCGAAAAAAAAAAATCTTAACAAAATTTGAATAACCGTGTAAATTTGACATTCATCCTAGAAGAGAACATAATTTGATTGATTCATCTTTAAATTGAAGTAAGTTTGAAGCGTTTGCCTCTTGAATCCAATCAGTCAGTCCAGGCATTTACAGCAACAAACGCTATGCTCTGAACAGTGAGTCCACAAATGATTTCCATCCAAAGCCCCTGCAAATAAATTTTAGTTTAGTGCTCCAAATACTAACAAATGAGCACCAAGGTTATAGTTAAGGATCATAAAGTAAGAATATTGTGAATGATTAAATATTAAAATGCATAAATAAACCAGAGGATAAGACCCACCATGCCTCCAACATGAAGGAAGAAGGCAAATAGGACCGCAGAGGGATTGATTAAAAAAAACTTGATATGATGAGAATAGATACATGATATCTTCTTATTTGTAAAATTTTGATTTTTTTTATGGCTAATACACGTGTGACCTCGTACAGTAGCCAATCATATTCAAATTAATGTTGCACAATAAATCTAAACGCATCTTCTAATGAAAATCGAAAGTTATAAGAAAATAGTTAAATCTAATGAAAATAGTCAATCTCTAATTTGACAAACCAAGTTTCAAACCTTCAATGGCAGAGAGACTCCCACATGTGGTATCCAACCAATACCTTAAAAAAATCATCTATATTATATGGATACATACTTAAATTTTGATCTATTGGCTTGATTCAACCAGAGATATAGACCATGTATGATGTTCAACCTAGCTCAATACATTAACCCAACCTAATTAGATGGGGTCGAGCTTACTAGACTACCATTTTGTCAGGATAAGGCATTGGAAGTTGCAAACTTGTTGACAAAATTTCAGCTGATTCAATAGTTAACAAATATGCAAACTCTTATTTATCAAGATTGTTTTGTGAACATACGAAAATTGATTTCTCTCTCATTATCTCTCAAATGGCTGTCTTTTCCTCTGAATAAGACTCCTCCTCCAATTGACCTGATCTACACCCACTTCATTTAAATAAAGTGAGACACAAAATGGCTTTTTTTTTTTTTGACCTGAGACACAAAATGGCTTTAAACATTGGGTTTTTCTTCACGTAAGAAATGAGTCCAAAACCCAACACAGATTAGTCCGATTCCCAAAATTTAGTTATTTATTATTACCAGGATAGAGTAACCAGGGTCTTATTTGTAGCTGAAAATCAAGTTACCCACTAAATTGATGAATAAGATGTGTTGTGTGTGTGTGTATGACAATCAAGTACCTGCAAGCTGTATTGAAGCAGATTTACTCCTATCAGTGGCCCTGCCAGCCATATCTGTCTCTTTGCTTCTTCCACCACTTCCTCTCTTGATCTAAACCAACACCACACACAACGTAGACCTCCCCGTCCTCGTCCATGTTCTGTTGTTTCTTCATCAGCATCTTCCTCAAGGTTGTCATGGTCGTTCCTTCTTCTTTATGCAGAGCACAGAAGTTGAGTCTCCAGATTTGATTCATCTCCTACTACTGCTGGTGTTTCCGTCGTCAAATAGCACCAGGCAACTTCCACCACTTGATTTATGTTAAAGTGTCCGTTTCAGAATGCGGTAGAGAAGTACTTTTACGCAAGTTGAGGCAAATATGTAGAGGAGATTATCTCATTTTATGAAAAAACACTGTTGAACATACTTTTAGAGAGTAAATAAACTTTTCCAAACAAATACTTTATCCGTGGGGAGAATTTATATATATAACACTACTGCATTCCTATGCTATGACCTCAATTATAGTAATTTCTTATTCTAATATTAAATTAATCAATGTAATGCTATTTGTATATGGGACACGTAAAACTAGATTGACAATATTATCATGAAAATTTTGCACCATAGCAATGAGTCCGATACTCTAGTCTCCTCACGTGCATAGTGGGAGAAACATTGTGAAATCCAAAGAAGAAAGAATGTAATCACCGAAAAGCAATATGGATTTATTATCCTTTGCTTCACAAAAATTTGTCGACTGCGTGTTGTTCACTTGTTTTAAAACTATTTAATGATTATATTCTTTTATACCCGACATTCTATAACATCTATATTGAATACAGAGGCGGAGCCAGGACCTCGGGTAGTGGGTGTAACTTTTTTATTTTCAAGCAAATGACAACAAATTTACTAGTATAAATAATTTGAGTGGGTTCAAATCTTAAATATCAGTGGGTGCAAAATAAAAATCTAATAGCTATTTACATATAGCAAAATAATTCCAGTGGGGGCAATTGCCCACCCTGGCAAGCATGTGGCTCCGCTGCTGATTAAGGAGTTTTTATTCCATTGCTTGAAGGCTACATATCCACACTTAAAGGAATTTTTTTTTGTTATGTAACTCTTAGTTGAGGTTGAAAATTTATAAATGGAGTTTTGTAATAGACATTGAGTTGAAAATTTATAAATGGAGGTTTTGTAATAGACATTGAGAACAGTATCTATGACTCCATTTGTCAAAGCTTTTCAGGAGCTTAAAAACACATTCAACAGTGTTTTTCCGTAAAACGAGATAATCTCCTTCATATATTTGCCTCGACTTGCGTAAAAATGTTTCTCCACCATTTTTCCAAACGAGTGAATAAGAATCACCACTTCTCCTTTTCTCTTCAATTTTCTCTTGTATTATTCATCTCTCTCATCCTAAAGTATCTCTTGTATTAATTTCCTTATCTTCATAACATCCAGAAGATAGTAATCCATGGTGATTGATTGCATCTCAATATTTAGATAACTAGAAAAAATTCAAATTGACAGGATTCATATTTAAAATATAAAAATAAATTGAGAAAATTAATTATGATATTTATTTTTTAATAAAATAATATTTACTTTTTGAACATAAATTATAACAATATTCATTCATTCAGGTATGGTATTATTGTACTATCAAAGAGACTAATATTTTAAAATATCCATACTTACTATTTTTTCAAACTAATTTACACAGATATATGATCTAATCATAAGATTACTAAATATATATAATTTTCTTAATATCTCTCTCTGTCTTTTTTAATCAATGCCAAGGTCAACTTGGATCTAAATATGTCTTTGATCTCTCCAAATTACCAAGGGCCCGTTTGATTTGATAGAATTTGGAGGCATGGATATAGAAATGGAATTGATTTCCATATCAATGCATGTTTGGTATGATGGAATTGGCTTCCACATGGAAGCCAATTCCATCAAACTCATGGATTTTCATTTCCACATGAAAAGTTTGGATTTTCAATTCCATATTGATAATTCCATGTAAAAATTTTTCTACAAATTTTTTAATTTGATTTAGGTAGTTTTAAAAGTTTAAAAAAAAAAGATTTTTTAATTTAGAAGAGCTTTTAGGTCTTTTCATCTAAAAATCATACCTCATTTTCAGAACATACCAAACATACTTTTAAATCTCACATCCATATTCATTTCTACATCTATATCTATTTTTATATCCATATCCATGAAATGAGAGCAGAGGAAGTATAGGAACTTGGGAAGTATATTGTCCTCACTTCCTACTCAGAGTTCCAGTTGCCTTTGTGGGTTTATGCGCCTTATTTCTCTCTCCCTTCCCTTGGGAGCACTGCGTGAACGCCCTCACTAAACCCCATCGGTTTTAATTCGGTACATCCGTTTGAGGAGGCGGAGTACTGTGTAGCCAGAATTGTACGGGGCAGGAAAAAAAAAAAAGAAACATGTCGCAAAAGGCAGAGGAGAAGCACCTGAATCAAATCCTCGGTTCCCACCTCTGCACTATCCACGAGACCCTTCAGGTACTACCAATTCTGGTTATTCTAATTCATTTCAATGCTGTCTATTTGTGCTTGTCTGCCATGAAGTATCTTAGGACTTGAGCTTTGCGTGCTCATGTAGGTTTTGGATCAAACCGCTCCTTCTTCTGTGGACAAAGTGAGCTGGGAGGAAATAATAAAGATGGGCGACCAGCTCTCGAAACAGGCTACCATAGGTCATAAAATCTCTTCTTTTTTTGTTTGTCGAATTTTTTGCTCTCTCATGACTTGAGAATTTTATTTTATTCTTGCAATTTTAGATGGGTTCTACTAGTTTCTTTTTTTTTTTTGGTCACTCTGTGCATGTTTCCGTATTCGCTTTAGTGTCAAGAGTTTATCATTGGATTGACCCAGGGGTGTTGGTCAAAGCTTTTTTTATTTTTCAGCTTTTTGGCCAACTAAACATTTTTCTTATTCACGAGGATGATCATGCAAATAAAATCTCTGTTAATAAGGCATAAAGATTCTCCAATTTCAGTGTATTTGCAATAAGAGGAAAATAGGGGCATACTTTCAGGATTTATTGCATCTCGCGTGAACAAGCGTGCTGTGTAGTAGTACTACTCTTAACCCAAATTTTCCATGTGCTTTATAGTTTATAGATATGTTTCTGCTTGAGTTTATGTAATTAAGTGTCTTCTATCTGCTTTGTAGCTGGAATGCTTTGGACTGGGCAAAAACCACAGGTAAAAGCAGTAGAGGAAACTATGACGTCGTACTTCAACACATTACAAGGTTTCCTCTTGCTTTCCCATGGAAGCACAGTAGGTGCAGGGCCTACACTGTCTTCCTTTATTCAGGCTTCTGTGAAGCAAGTTGTTGACTCCAGTTTTAAGCTGATGAAGGAAATTGTGTCTTTATCTGGTAATCTCCCCCCCCCCTTTCCTTCTTCTGGAGCATTTCTTTGCCATATACTTGTCCATAGATGAGCTATTCAACTTTCTTCACCACTGATAATTAATAAGCAGTAACTTCAACATCACTACTGTAGCACATCACATATATTCAATATCACAAGCATGCTGTGTACTAGTAATACTCTAACCTAGGAGTCAGGCCAAAACAAACCCAGGGGGGGCAGGATTTGGGTTTGGGCTGACATGTTTGTGTTATACTCAAATGTTTTTTTAATTATTATTATTTGATATTTAATTCCTTTTCGATTGAGCTCCTTCCAATGAAAAATATAACATCAATCATCCAAAATTTCAAGTACCTTGGCTTGAACTAAATAGTCGTGTATGGATGTGAGTCTTGTGATATCAGAACTACATCCCATTTGTGATTGATAACTCCTGTAAGAGAAAACTTTGTCATAGTTTTTTATGTGTTTGCTAACAATTTTTCCAATAAAAACACTGCAAGTGGTTGTTTTTGCAGCTGATTCACGTGATTGAGTTTTTTAAAAAAGTTTTGCCAGCAAGAGCCAAAATTGAGTTTTCAAAATGATTTTAAAACCGTGCCGTGTTTTTGTTGGGGAACTTAAGTGGAAGTGGAAAACTTTGAGGAACAACTGTCGCAACTTATCTGTTGAAAGGATATGGTCTGAGGATTTGTAGAAGCCAAGGCAGGAAAATAATTATTGGAGAAGTATAAATGCTTTGTTGGTTTAAAGCTGTTTAGAGGTATAGATTGAGATCTCCCTTATTCTTGTCAGGGGTCAACTCAAGCAGCTGTTTACCACGATTGCCTTAGTTGCAGGCCCTGCACATTTGCTGTGTGTTTCATGCAAAGCCACACTCCATCAGCCTTGTTTCCATCCATAGTTAAACAACTACTTTCTCCTCACTGCAAATACGTTCTCACGTTCTCTAAATTGACCTACAATCTAATGTTTTAATAGATATTTTACCTCTATGTACTCTTAAGATCTCCCCTCATATAATTACTCGGTTGTTAGCTGGTAGAACCACCATTAAAGCTCCCTTTGAGTTGCTACTAGCCAATCAATAGTCTCCTATTAAACCAGTTTGAGGTTGTGGTCCACTTACTTGAGCTCAGTTTGCAGAGATTTTACTCATCTGTCTTACACTGCTCACTTGCTAGGACTCCTTCCCCTTCTCTTTGTTATATACTACTCGTTGACCGGTCCTTTGTGAGTTTCGCACTTTCAGTCTCTGTGATAATAATGTCATTCCAATAAAATGTTATATGGTTTGGCATTGAACCTGATGAGAGATTACCTCATCTCTTTAGAACAAGTCGGAATTACAAAATCTCAAATTGATTTCAAAACTTTGTAGATGTATTTGATTAAATTATAAGGATAACTTGTTGCGTCTAGGATTTGCTCATCATGCTTTTGCAATATTATTTGATCTTGACTGTTTCAAATACTTTTCCATGGAGACGTTAAATTACATTGGGCCCATTTGCCCGCTGTTGGAATGAGAAGCCATATCATCCTGAGAACTATGCATTACTTGTCTGGGTGTCTTCCAATAACTTAATGTTCATCTATTTTTCCTCTGTTATGTTGTATCTTTGCCTGTCTCCATACGCTCCACTATTTAACATTTAGATTACAGTGTGTCATATCTACACGCATTTACTGTTAGATTACAACCCCCCTTCTTCGTCCGTCTCTTGGTTGTTTTGACTAGCATAACATGCAGCTTCTTTCTGATCAATAGCAATCTTATCTATATCATTGAACACTAACAGGATCTCAAGGGAAAGATCAGCAACTATCAATCTCTCAATTAGTCGGTGTGGTATGGGAAGCATGTTCTGCTCTTAAAAAGACTCCATCAACAAATATTACAGCAATTGGGAGATCAATGACGCAGGTTGCTGTTTCAGTGAAGGATGTTCTTCGTGAGCTGAAAGAACTGAGGCCAGAATCAACTGATGAAGTCTCTGACAGTGATGGTGAACTGGGGAATGACCTTTCACCTGAAGAGATGAAAATCGCCCAAGCGGCAATAGTAGCTGTATCAGATACACTCTCAGTCATAAAGGAGCT
>JANTPZ010094463.1:0-12404 GCA_025593235.1 Vachellia pachyceras
TGGCGTGTTGAATCATCATTCTCAACCAATAACACCTTCAATGATCTAACAGGCAAGAATCTCTCCCAACGAACCAAAGGCCCTTGGATTTGCTGCTTAGTGCACTTTTTTATTATATCTCTTTGATTGATGTGATTATTCTGATCATTTTCATCTCCAATATTGTCATTGATCCTTGACTCATCCTCCATGGATAGATCTTGCCCCTCTCCTGTAATCCCACCCCTAACCTTATTTTGCTCATCTTGCATATGCTGATTTAACTGTGCTAAACCCATTAACTGGACTGATTCCAATCCTACAGGGTGCTGGTTCATCCCATTGCCTCCAAAATAGTTTCTACCAGTTTATAAAATATATATACTAGTCAACACACATGAATATATATATATATATATCTTGCACAAAACAAAAATCAAATATAAGGAATAACTATATTTACTTTTGTCAACGGAATCAAATAGAAGAAAAATATGAATTCCTCATATGAGATGATTACAAGTCATTGGAAGCAGCACTATAACAGTGTGAAAGGAATAACCCCAAACCATTTGGGGTCTAATGAGGTGAACACCTGTGGTAAACTCCCTCTTGGTGAGGATTTAACTATCCTACACACTCAACCTACAAACAAAACTCTCCTTATAAAGAGGGTTAAAGTAACTAACCAATTAACTTCACATCAATATCTCTAACTCAACCCCTCCAAGTTGACATCATTTAGCTTAAGTTGCTCAACTTGAGCAGGACAAACTATAGAGGTAAGGTAAGGTGAATTAAAGTGAGAAATGACATCAATAAAGATGGGGTTTTTTCTTATCACTGTACCCATCCTCTAAGAAATTCAAAAAGAATATCTATCTGAAAACTTGGTAAAGCCAAAACTTGCCCATTTGCAGCTACAAACATAACTTTCTCCTGCGTGAAGCCATCAAGTATATGTCTTGGTCCAAGAAGTCTTGATGAGTAATTACACTCTGTATTTGAGATTAAAACTTCCATCACAGCAGGGAAAGCCTACATGATAGATTTATACATGGGGCTCCCTGGCCAATTTCACCAATGGTAGATTTACACTTTATAGTATATTGGTTGATATGGTGTTAACCGAATTGAGTATGCCAAACACCTGGATATGAGAACACAAGAATATGGTGCTGAAGTTTCAATCAACTACCCTCAGGATCTTCTCCAGGGCCACAAGAAATATACTTGGTGCCCTTCTAAAATACTGGTGATGAATATCTCCAAATGATTAAAATCAGAGACGAAGGATGGAGCAGAATAGTCATCTCACGGTCGCAATCATTTCCTTGCAATCCTCCTTTTCACGTCACCGATCAGAAACTTACAACTGGCCGCTTGAATATGTCGAAACGAAATATAGCGGGATTCAGCACAGAACACGAATAATAACGTGGGTGTTTGACCAGAGATTTTACCACTTCCATGCAAAGTGGTTTAAAGGTTGAAACCAAACAAACACAATCATGCATTAATACGTGTGTGTCTCTTTAAGGAATATTAAGAATATTATAATTAGCAAAAATTACTTTGAAAATTTTTAATACCCATATTTGAATATAAGGAGTGAGTTTTAATAATAAGAAAGAATTCGGCCCTTGTGCAAGGTTGAGAGGAGACATGGATTGGACAAAAAAAGCAGCAAAAGAAGGAGAAATATTACTTGTTTGATTCTCTTTTTTGTTTTTATAAAATTATTTGGATGATTGTTTAAAAAATCATATTTAAGAAACGATATAAAATAGTATTCAAAATAATTACTAAACATTTGATTACTAAATAAAACTTTTTCAAAGATTGGGTTATTTTCTACTTCCAATGGAAAAAAAATATTACTTGTTTGATTCTATATAAGTTTTATGACCTTTTTTTATAAAGAAATGCATTTCAATTTTCTTATAAAAACACTCCATTAAAAATTAACAAGTTTTTTATTCCCTCATTTTTTTAAAACAAAAATTGTTTCTGAAATAAGAAAATGCCTAAATAAGAACATATTTTGTATATTTTTGGAGAGAAAACTTGGGGCGGGGAGGCAAATTAAATATTTTAAAAAATAATTTTATAATTAAAGAGTAATTACACTAGGCCTAAAAAGGTAATAACATAAGCATAACGAGAGGAATTTTTTTCTTTTCATAAAATTATGTTGCTTTTGGTTGAGTTTCAAAAAATTATGTTGAGTAGACTGATATGGTGTTTTTCTAATAATTTGTTTTTCGAATCTTGTTTTTCTCAATGATTTATAATGAAATGATGACATTTTATTTTATTTTTTTCCTGAATTTGATGACAAATATTTTAAACGACTTTCAGTTTGTGTTGTTGAATTGACACACACAACTTCAATGAAAGATTATAATATTCTTAGGCCTAATATTTTAAATTCCTCTTATATCCTATTGAAAAAATAGTTTATACCCCTAATATAAATGAACACTTTATCAATTTATTTAATAATACTTACATCTTCAAAAATATTTTCTTTTGATATTTAGTATTTAAAATTTAGGGCTTGAATTCATATGATAAGACTTGAGTTAAAATATTACATATATCTAATAATTTCTTTAAATCAAATATTTTTTTAACAGAACTAACATGGAAAACTCTAAAAATCATGTAGGCGACCTTTATCCATGCTTAATGTAATTTCAGTATTAATATAACAAGTGAAAATTTTAGATATTACTCAGAATTACCAACAATATGATTCGTTTTTCTAGCGTTAGATCATGTAAAAAAAATTATATTGAATTATTTATTAATAAACTTGTTCTTCTCTTCTTAATTTCAAACGAAAATAAAAGAAGCCCTCTCTACTTTTTTTTTCCTATACAAAATTCATGAGACTTCCAATCAGTGTTTTGAAAATCGGATCAGCTATATCAAACTGAAAGGATTAGCCGATGTCAGTTTTTCAGGGTTCAATAATTAAATCGTTATTCAAACCGATCGATAACACAATAATTAAACAAAAATCTAATAAAAACCAATTATATGCATATTATATACATAAGAAATAAATTCATATTAGTGTTAATCGTATTATTGTCAACATAATAACACCACATTGTTTATTAGTGTATGAAGTTTTCCTCTCTCCTTTGTTCATTGAAGAGGTAGAGATTCTGGAGGCAAAAAAGTTTTGTTTTCTTCTAGACTGTGTTTTTGGGAGATTTATTGTAAGTCCCAAAGAAGAAAGTTATTTATAAAAAAGTCCCAGGAGTTGTCAATGGCAACTGCTCCACTTGTCAATGGTGCTCATCGACTTGTTATTGACAATACTTGGGACCTTTTCATAAATAACTTCTTTCCTTGAACCCTTATAATAAATCTCCCTATGTTTTTTCTCTTTTATCCCCCCTCTTCTTTTACAGCTTTTTTTTTTTTTGGTGAAAACCCTCTTTTACAGCTTTACATGCTCTCACTTTCCTCTCACATATGTTGAAAGTATGTGGGAATATTCATGGACCAGGTTTTTTCTTGTTTAATTTGCATTTTTTGAGTGACACTAGAGAAAATGAGAAAAACATTAAAAATCTAAATTAGATTTTTAAAAAAAAAAGAATTGCAAATAATGTAACTTAAATAATTGTTTAAGTTACATGACAACTTTTTTTTTACAAGTACTCTCTGCTGATGATTATAGAGATAAATATATGTTAACTGTCACTTCAATATATATATATATATATTTAAAGATGCACGTTATGGTGTTTAGGGTAATTTTAATTGGCTGACATATTGTGTAATAAGAGATCTAATTACTATTCTTATAGTGAGGAGAGGAATATCTCCATTTACCTTCCTTTCCATTTCCATCTCTATCATTAATATATATGTATATATCGCAGTATTGTTATTATATACATATATGTTTAAGTTGAAACTTGGAAGCTGGCCAAAAAAAAAAAGTAGAAACTTGGACTCATCACTTGCTAAGGTTTCTTTGTTTATTTTTGGAAAAACATTAATAAAATTATCTCTTCATAATATAAGGAGGGTTTTTTATGCTAGTCGTTGTAGGGCAGTATATTTATGTACTTAACAACGGTATTTGTCCAAAACTTATGTCAATGAAACAAAAAAAACATTGGTTAAACTAAACAAACGATGTAAAAAGTTCACTTTCTCTTCTTTTATATATATAGTGGGTCCATTTGGCAAAGCAGTGGAGAAGTACTTATGGACTTATTCACACAAGCCAAGACAAATATGTGGAGGAGATTGTCTCGTTTTGTGGAAAAACACTGTTGAACGTGCTTATAGGTATAAGCACCTTGTTGCCAAACAAGGCTAATGACACCTAAATATTTAACTGTGTAGGTTATTATTGGATCAGGTCCTTTAGTTGGCAGCAGTTAGCTACATTCACTATCAGGCATTGCTCCTATGTTTTTGGACGAGTTGCGCTTGGAGAAGCAAAAAGCAACCAGTGGTGACCAGAAAGATGTAATGCGAAAAAAATTGAGTCAACACATCAGTATAACAGTGGTGATTATCAGCAAACAGCAAGGGTTATTACTGATATTTAACCACTAAAATTGATTCTGAAGAACCAATACGATGATACACAGACACACACATATGCATCATGCACGTGTTATGCATACATGCATCTTTCTATGTGCAACTTTATGCTTTCCTGCTGTAATGAAAATTACGACTCATGCATGCAAAGCTCGAAGAAAGAGATGTAACACATAATTAACACCCAACTTTTACAAAGGATATACCAAATATAGGTGAAAAGACAAGTAGAATAGAACTCATATATAGTTGAGAAGTCCAAATTTATAAACTCATGGTGGGAAACATAAGTACCTGATGTCTAAACTTGGATTGAGATCTGTTGCTATATATGTCGAGATTCAAACAAATATATAAAAGCTTCTTCGCTCAAACCACTCTGGTATATATCAACAACGTACAAAAGAATTAATGTGAGAAACATGATATAAATCAACAGAGCTTCACTGGCTGAAAAATGGAAGGAGAAAACGAAGAAAACATGCATCAGAAGTTTATTATCAAGGCGAAAATAGAAACCTTAAGAATCGGCAAATCAACACATGAAAACAGAAACAGATTTAATATATAAATCAGACTTTAGAAATTCATATTTTACTGCGAGAAACCAGCAACATACCAGATCGATTAATAAGTCTCTGTGAAAGCTAACAAAGCAAACAAGCTTCAATGGTGAGAAACTGAAGAAGCTTTAGATGAAGCAGAAGGTGAGAGAATAAGATACATTTATAGAGAGAGAGAGAGTATTGTGAGAGTAGTTTGTAGAGGCGAAAAAGAAAAAATATAAAGAAATGAAAACATATGCTAGAGGGAGAGAGTGAATTGGTAAAGAGTAAGAGAGATATTAAGAGAGATCCCATGGTGCTGACGTGAAGGAATGGAAACCTTGAACGTGGCCAAGTGGGAGGCTGACGTGGAGGGATATCTAAAGCTGGGCTGTGAATTATTGCAGATCTCAATTCAACACGTAGCACAATTGGAAGCACAGTTAAAGATTTGTGCTTTACTTTCTTCTCCCTGCTTTAAGTGGGTTCCACCTCCAAGTTGCTCCGCGTCTCATTTTCTTATTCTTCTTTTACCCTTCCTTTCTCCAATTTCTATGGAAACTTTTCTCATCGCTGACCAATGGATCGTTTGAAAAAACGGTGGAGAAACGATTTAACATAATTTGAGGTAAATATGTGAAGGAAATTATCTTGATTTACGGAAATATACTGTTGAACATGCTTCTTGGAGTAAAAAAAACTTACACAAACACCCACGATAAGGTAGTGGCGGGTGAATTATTTATGTTTAACCGATTGCTCCCTCGTGTCACATGACCATACTATCTTACAGCTCGTTTAGTACGCAGAATTCATTTTGATGGATATGTAAATGGATATGGATATAGAAATGGATATGGAAATGAGGTTTAAAAGTATGTTTGGTATGTCATGGAAATGAGACTTGATTTTTATATGAAAAGTCCTAAATGTCCTTCTAAATTAAAAATAATCTTTAACATATTTTTTTATTTTTTTTCCAAACTGGAATCCTTGCTCACAATTCGAAAGCTTGCCGACACTCCATTGTTCAAGGCAACCATCACCATCCCCCATTGTTCATGCCAACCATCATGGACAACCGAAAAATCCACCATTGCAACCATCACCGGCAATTGGAAAATCACCATTGCTCAATCCATAAACAATCTAAACCCATTATATCTCAATCCAAAAAAAAAAAATCGTCAGCCAAGCTTTGTTTAAAATCGCCATTACTGGAGTTGTTGTAGTTCAAAATCGTCGATCAACCCGCTAAACGATCTTAGGTCAAGCTTCATTCAAAGTCGATGGCAACGGTGGGAAGTTACAAATCTAGAGGAGTCAAAGCTTGTCGGCGAGCTCGGAGCTTGCAACTTTGGAGGCCACGAGGTCGATTGCTTCACTGTTGCTGGAGAGGCTACGAAGAAGCCATGGGTTGTTGCAAGTCACATCGTCGTAGATTGGGATCTCGAAGTCGAAGATGAAGTCAGGGAAGAGGATCTCATCGTCGTTGTGGATGGCCAGAGATTGTCGTTGCTGTTGTCATTGCTGGAGATCATTGAAAGGTCATCATCGTTGTGGATGGCTGCACAGTGATGAGATGACGGTTGGGTTTGAAGGAGGTGAAAAAGGAGGGTTAAGATTGGAATTCTATGGAATTTTAGACAATTCCATGTGTTGTAGGATGGAATTCAAATCTACCATTTTGATTGAATTGATTTCTATATGAAAATCAATTCCATGACCTTATGAAGTGTACCAAACAGACTTGTAGTATGGAATTGAGTTTCATTTCCATTTCCATGGGCTCATTTCCACCCTACCAAACATGCCCTTATATATTTTCCACTTTCACCTTCTAACTCAATTTTTATGGAAGGGATTTTGACTATTCTTTTTGTAAGTTATAAAGTATTCTTAAATTATTTTAAGTTTGAAACTATTTGTTTTTGAAGTTTATAGCGTGAAGGTTTTCGTCTCTCCCAACAAATGCGTTTCTCAGAGTTCTAATTCAGGTTCTCCTCCTTATGAGATGAGGCCACTTAACGTTTCAACCAACAACTTGTTGATGACTTTTTACTTATTTAAGCATAAGGTCTTGAGTTCAAATATAGGTGTAGATAGAAAACTCTTTTAAAAAACCTACGCTAATTGGGGAAAAAATCACGTCGAACTCAAACGCATCCTTCAACTGGGGAGTGAACATCAAATCCATTTGGAGTGTGATAAAAATTAAAGAAACTTAATTCACTGTGATTAATGAAAGTCCTCATCAATAATGATAATTATTTACTAACGACTAAGTTAAGAACTTTAGTTCTTAAAATACATGCAAAGAAATTTTATACTTAAAGTTCTAATAGGTTCTGAAAACTTTTGCTAACGAATAACTTGCAAATTTTATTCAAATAATTAATATTAAAACTTCAGTTATAAATCACTATGAATTACTTAGGAGACTTAGGGTTTGTTTGGATCTTGTTTTCAGAATAGCTTTTACAAATTTCAAGGTAAAACCTAAGTTTTGGAGAATAGATTTTGGAAAATAAATTTTACAGATTCCGAGGTAAAATCTAGATTTTGTAAAGTGATTTATGTTTTGGAAGTTATTAGATTTTACGGATTCTGAGGCAAAAAAGTACGTAGGAAAGAGGAAATAGAAAGAATGAAAAGTAGGAAAGATGAAACATAAGGGAAAAGTAGGAAAGAGGAAAGAGAAAGAGGGAAAAAGTAGCAAAGAGGAAAGAGAAAGAAGAAAAAAAGTAGCAAAGAGGAAAAAATAGGAAAGAGAAAACCTACGCTTCAAAACCTATGTTTCAAACCGAGATTTTGTAACAAAAATTTAGAAAAATTTTTCTAAATTTCAGGAAATGATGACAAACAAGCTCTTAAATGCCCAAATTACAACTAACACTACTTTATTTTTACTTTTTTGAATTTATATTTGCACCTCATTTTTCTGTAAAATCTGTTGGGATCTAGATGTACCACAAAATACTTTATATTACTAAATGTACTTTAATCCAACTAAAATACTTTTTTGTGCTAGATGTATGTCTAAGCATATCTTTCTCTATCATACATATTTTTTTGGTATATGGCATGGAATTTAAAGTGAGTTCCACCTATGTACAGCGGGGCAAATTATATTTCATACGTTGTAATAAAGATATGATTTTATAATACTAGTATGATGCACATAAAAGATTATCAAGGATTTATTTAAGAACATTGCAATGAATTAAAATTTAATTTTAAAATTGATGCAATAAGTATAAATTCACTTTGATGTGTTCCCAGATGTGAATATGATCGAATACAAAGATAAAATCTCAATTAAATCCACCGAAATTCAAATTCATACACACACTTTTAACAAATTTTTAACAATGGGCTCGTTTGGGAACGGGGTAGAGAATAACTTTTATGCAAACCGAGGTAAAAATGTGGAGATGATTATCTCATTTTACGGAAAAACACTATTTAACGTATTTTTTACCTTACTTAACTCTTTACCAAACAAGTCGAATATCAAGAGGACTAATTAGAAATTATGAATCTTGCTAAATAATCATATCATATTGCTAGCTCATCACCTTTTTAAGCTACCTCTTTCTGGCCTGCCAGCAACAATTTCACATTAGAAGAAAGGTGTTGGCATCACTTGCTGAGGAGATAGAAGAAAGGTGTTGAGGTAAATTTACAATAATATCCAAAAATTTCTCATTAGTCCTAGGAATTTTTTAAAAATGTAGGTTTGAACTTAAACTTTTGTATTTTAGCTAGGATTTAATTGAAATTTCCCTATTCATTAAAAAAGAGATGATAGCTCTTAATGATATGTAGAATTCCTAAGGGTCTAAAATGACTTATTCTTAGATATTGTAAAAATATCCTTCTGCATATATTTATCAAAAAAATAATTTCAGATATAGATAGCCTCTTTAGATTTACAGCATTAAAACTTTGAAAGAAAGATTATAAATCAATCTTAAAAATAATCTATTATTTGGCTTAGATAAATTTGGTTTGCATTTAGTTCATATTTATAATTAATTGCCGTTTAGATTTATAAATAAATTGACGTTATTTTATGACCACTTTTATATTGACGTGATGTAAATTTCTTACTCCTTGAATATAAATGATTGATAGTCAATTCCACAATATTTTTGTGTGTGGAGCAAACCTAATTGGAAAAAAATGTGTACCTCTTGTTCTCAGTATCTAAAGAAATTGGTCTCTCATATACAAAATATCCCTTGTCCATATATGTGGGGAGAATCTATCTCACCATGTGCCTGTTTGTAAACACGGTAGAGAAGTACTTTTATATAAATTGAGATAAATATGTTATGGAGATTATCTCATTTTGTGAAAAAATATTGTTGAACGTACGTTCGCCTTTTCTAAACGCTCCAACAAACAAGCTGCCCGATAACTACTATCTGCGTGTGAAATATACAACTGAAGGTGGTAGAAAATAAAGAAAATTATACGATTGAAGTTGGTATAATAGAGTCCAGGGAATAAGAAATTAATAAAATATCAGTTTTATTAAAAAAAACACAAAGTGATTGAGGCTTCGGTAACCTAATGTAGCATCAGTCCTACACAAAAGATGAAAAAAAATTAGGATCAGAATATTATAGTTTCACCCATATGAAAGTTTGGATTTTATATCATGAACAAGAAAAATATATCGTAACAATAAGTGGAGAAATACTTTTACGTAAATCGGGGTAATTATGTGAAAAAGATTATTTTGTTTTGCAGAAAACACTGTTGAACGTATGTTTGACTTTTGAAAACATTATTCCAAACATGCCCAATATTATTAGAGGTGTGCCTTTAGAATTTTAAAATTTCTCATGTAAATTGTCCAATGAAACCCTTGTCAAGTTCCATTTTGCTTAGTCCATATGATGCTTATAATATTAAGACGACAATCCCTTTTAACATTGTTAAATTATAATAAAACAAAAAAAAAAGAGACAACATACTAAATCAAATAACCTAAATGTATGGGTAAATACAGAGGAAGAGGTGATCAATACAGTTTCTTCAGTCCGACAATTTAAAAAAATATAGCTAAGCTAAATATTTAAGTGATGTTTCCTCATAATAACCTCTCCAATAATAATAAGCACATCAGAATGGATTAGGTTTCATGCAAGTGTCTGTATATCAGTACGTAGCTGGATACGTATCTCATGATGCATGATACTGTAGATAAATGGAATAAGCCACCACCCTTTTCATAATCTGTTAACAGTGTGATTTATTACAAATTCTATTCATTAATGATGTGAAAATTTCTGTATCTACATTCATTTTCTTTATATATATAATGTGTGATAACTAAGTGATTTCAGAGGCTATCAAAACAACTATAATTTATTTTTCTGATATAAATAGGTCAGGAGAATGGTTTACTGATTTTATATTGAATATTCAATCCCAATAAAATTTCACTTTCATATGGCCTTATTATTAGAACCAGAAAGAGAGAATTGTTTTTCGTCTTTGCTTCTCTCTCTAAACAAAACCTCTCCTCTTCTGTCGTCAAAACTAGCTTCTGGATACTTCTAATTCATGGATAATGAGAAGTCCCATGCATGGCGGACCTGCACGTAAGTGAGTGGATTCAGCCACATCCCCTGACTTTTAGAAAATTAGGTATATATTAGCACCATACGATTTATTTTTCACCCACTTATTTGCTAATTTTGAATCCACTAAATTTTTGTTTAAATTCTTTTCAAAACATATTAAAAATAAATCTCACTTATCTTTCAAGATTTGAGTTCGCCACTACATGTATATATGGCCTTTTCTTTCTTTTTCTCTTTACATTTTGAAGTGATGGAGGGTAAATTAATGATGGAAAGAAAACGGTATTGGAATCTGAGGGAAAAGTTGGAACATATACAATTATAGTGGGAGAGATTGTGACCTTTGAGGCTGAGTTTGGCTGTCTTTTTAGGGTTTTGTTTTTATTTTACAACTTTATTTTGCTCTCAGTTTTTTATTTTCACCTTTGAATCTTATGCCTTCTCTGTGGTATTGCCTTCACTTACCCCTCCATATTGCTGAAACTGTTGGAATAGACAATGCACTCAAAGTGAGATTCCTGGACCAAAATAGCTTCTGTCTTCTTTGCATCTTTTATCTGTTCTTTAATTCCTATGTGAAAAGTGGTTCCCCCTCCTTTTTTCTTTTTTTTATAATGAATTATCATATGTTTTCTTCATATACTGCTGGTTTTAAGGCATTATGGAACCTGCTCTACTCGTTTTATATTCTCATCTGTCATCCTCAGTAGTGTAAAGGCCAAAAACAAAAGGTTCTCCTTTTGAATTTTGTTCTCAGAGTTTTGGTCCATTTTTACTTGGGAGATTTTCACTTAGGAGTGCCCAGCACTCGAAATTTTTTTTATTTAATGATACTTTGAAAGTTTTAAATAGGATCAATATCTCTTCGAAAGTTTATAATATGATCAATACCGTCCTTGATATTAAAAAGTTAAGTTTGATCATTAATTTTGCCCAAAATCGTTGAAGTGACATCTCCAGGTTGACCGTTAATGAATAATTGTCATTTGAGTATGCTAAGTTGGGACAAAATTACTTCTTTTTTAAATTTTCAAGCAAAATTTCATAAAACACTTTCCGGTTACGTTGCTAAACATTCTTGAGTGAAAACTTTGGAACAAAAATTAACCTTAACCCTTTGTTTTTGTGTTTTAATTTAAATATTTTTTAAAGTTCAGTTTATGATATTAGAAAAGTGAAAAACAACAATATCCTATTTGGATCCTTCCCATTTATTTTTTTTTTTGTCTCAATTTTAGCCTTTTTCATCCAACAAAAGGATCTAGTGCTTCACAGTGCGGCAGGCCACAATTTAAATTCTTGCTTCAAGTAGTGCTTACCTTTTTTAAAGCCATAAGCATTCTTGTACAAGGTTTTAAGGGTTTAATGGTCAAACCCATTTTTCTAATTTTAATATAAAGGAAAAGGTACATATGAGTTTATTAAATTGTACACGAAATTTTATTTTAATCTTTTTAATATCATACAGTTTTGAGTTCTCTAATTTTTAATATAGTAAGTTTTGTTAACAAAAAAATGTTAATATACTGACGTATTAAATTTGATTTTTTAAAATAATAATGATTAATATGAAATATTATCATTTGAGAGATTGATTAAAGGTGTTAGGGATTGATACATGGAAACTGAATAAAATCTTATCCAATCTATCTTGTAGGACCAGATGCCCTCCTTTATAGCCTAGGTTCCTGAATAAGGTGAACTA